>KK500079.1:68860-93530 GCA_000688715.1 Glossina pallidipes
TAAACAAATGGATTAAAATTAATTATAAACAAGTAAGAAAGTTGTATTTGCCGGGGACCGAATCTCGCATACCCCTCACTATGTGGTTGCTCCCAAAATCGCGGGAACGTTAAATATTTGAGGTGTTAGATAGGCCTCGCCCTCGTCACAGGGAAGGGCATGCCATACACATGTCCTTGATCTGGAACTGCTTGGGAGCCTCCCTGCTCCCAGCGGGGCGTGAGTGACGCTTTCACTCCGTGTGCCGTCGGGCACCGTAGGGTTAAGCCTCAACGGCAGGTACCTACGTTAACCCCCTGTCACACATCTGTTCTGGGAAAGTTGATCAAAGAAACTAGTCTGCTTTGCGATCAATGCCTTAATAGAACCTTGAGTCAGCTCGTTTACATTGTCTATGCTATTATTTCGAGCAGAAATATTCTGTTTGCTATTGCTGCTGGCTAGTGTTCAAGACGGCTGCGATTTACGTGATTATGCAGTTTTTCAAATTCTTCTGGGCCAATATAACCTGAGAGACGCATGGAAGGTTTGAATTCCTCAATGTGTTGTTTACCCTGTAGATAAATTTCATCTACCGAAGCTCCCCTTGTAACTTGATATACATATCGCTTAGCTAACCTGTTGAAAGGCAATTATTATTTAAAAATTGATGGAAATACATTCGAATGTAGAAACATTTCCATTATTTCATACCTCAACATAGTTTCGTTGGTGTAATAGCTACGATCTGAACGGTCTAAAGCAACATTTATAACAGCTTTGCTGTCGTCAGTCACACTGATTGTAACATTAATATGTGCGTGATTGCCATAATTTAAGCGACGAAAATGAAAATCTCGATGCAAGTACTTCGGATGTATATTGCTGATTGCTAAAGCGGAAACTCCCGAAACTCAGACCCATGGCTTGTATAACGACTGAAGAGCCGGGTCTTATCAAATTGTGGCAACCTTGCTTCTCCAACGTTAACATCCATAATGACACCAAGTTATTAAGTTCAGCTAGAGAGTCCATAGGTAGCCACAGATTATCCGCTTGTAAGGTGTGATAAGAATCATAACAACCCTCAGCGTACGCTAAAGCTTTGTCGATATCCTGCTTGGACGATGCTGCTTGCGCTAGAGCTTTATGATGTTTATATTCTACGCTGTATGACAAAAAAATTTTTTTTTCTTCCTTTTCTTTTTTGTAAGGTGTTCCGTTTTATGAATATGAGGCGCTACGTTATGTTTATGTGAAATGCGTTTGCATTTTTTATGTAGTTAAATCTCGGAAATATATATATAGTACTTGGATTGGCTAAAGCCAAACAAGCAAGCAAGCAAGCACTTACTTTATGCACTTGTATATGGCTCCGTTGGCTACAAATACCATACAGAGAAATCGCTAACTGGTTAATTAAATAATTGGTCTCCACCTTTTTTTTCACTCTGCAATTTTGAATTGACTGCGCCTTAGCCTATTATTTAATGAGCTAGAAATTTTATTTATACATATAATCCTGTTTTTAGACGTGTACGCAACAGCGAGCGATGCTTTCTCAATTTATTTCATTTTTTTGTTTTTTTATTGTTTGAAAATTCAATTTATTTAGAAACCATTAAGTAACTATGTTCATTGTTAAGTAAAAATAATTGTAATATTTCTCTTCATATTTATTGCAATATGTAATCGTTGTACAGTACACTAACATTTTGTCATAATAGACAAGATAAGACTTTTCCTTTTATTTTTCTATTCCTTCTTTTTTCTTTATTTTCTGCTCACAAGCCGTAATCTGACACATGATGTAAGTCCGTCCGTAAACTGTAAGTCTGTACTATTCGCTGTCCGTTGGTTCATTCTTGGTCCGTTAGTCCGTATTCCCTGCCCCTTACCCTCACTCACACGCACACCCACTCATACTCCTTCTCAGCGGTAACTACAGACTGCTTAGTTAAGCATCATTCTTTTTTTTCTTTCTTCTTTATATGCATTCCAGTTATAGAAAATATAATACAAATTCCTGCAAATCTTCAATAATACTTTGAATTTTTTCTAATTTGTAAGACGTTTATATACATTAAAACAAGCAAAAAAAAGAGCCATCAAAAACGTTTTGTAATTTTTCGTCTTACTTTTTGTTTTCTTTGATCACCAACCTTACGCCAATACGGCAACAAACATAGTAGAAACGTACGATCTGACTCATGTTCTATTATGCCACCTTGCGTCCCGCTCTCCGCATTTGAGCTTATATCACTTTTTGTAGCGTTGATTACAATTGGAATCTTTTGGTCTTCTGAATTTTCAGTTTTTTATCTTCTCCATGTCATGTTGCTTCTCCATTGGCTGATAATTATCTTCGGTAGAGGCTACGTCTGCATCGTAATAGTCGCCATGATCTTGTCGACAGGGGACATTGTACCCATTTGCCTAAAAAAAATTCAACGCTTATTTTTTTTATCTTTCTCTTTTTACGTTTAGCTTATCGTTATATACATTTGTGTGTAATTTACATGTGTTTTTTAGTTTGAGTATAAAAAATTCAAAATTTTTTTTTTCTAAAGCTTTCTTTAGTAAATGTTCTGCTTTTGTGTTCCTAAAATACTTGTATCCCTACGCTTAGCTTATTGCTATATATATAGCGATATATGTGTGTAATTTATAATGTGTGTCTTTCAATCACTTAACTCTGCGACTTGTTACGACCTTTCCTTTCAACGTTTGGTTTCAGAATCTCCTAAAAAAACCAAGTGTCCGAATTTTTCCTTTTGTCCTGTGCCACGTATCCAATGAAATTTAGAATTCTTTGTATATAAATGTCACCCGAATTAACGCTTTTCCAAAAATGCTGTCTTAACAAAATTAATTAAAATTTATTAAATTTTTGACATATCTTTGTGTTTGTCTTTTCTTTTTTTTTTCTTCTGCTTTCAATCAAAATTAAAGCCAAGTTTTCTTCAACGTTTCCTTTCGTTACGCACACACAATAATCGTTCGAGGAAAAAATCAGTACAAATTGTCTTGTCTATGATTCTTCTGCTCTCCTATTTACACATATTACAAACTTTTTTTTGGAATAATCCGTTGCAGCCTTGATTGGTTTTTCTTTTTTGCGGTTACATTAAAGAATTTTTATTTTAAAGTAATTACTGAAAATTTTCATTGAAAATATCAATTTGTGTTATATTTTACACAAGCCTTTATTTTAGTTAAATGTTTTTTTAAGTGTTTTCAAAATCTTAAGTGCGAAGTCTTCAATGAACGACTCACCATCAAAAACCAACTGCAAGATCAAAGCATCAAAGAAAAAGAATTATTCTCAAATTATTCAGACGGACTTTGGACTTTTCCTCTTGCGTAATAATGTTATTTAGGGAGAGAAAGACTTATAAATAGAGGTTCTTCATAACGGTCGTTATTATGATTTTACCTACTCTATTGGGATAGAGCAGTGGTCCAAGCAGACCGACGGAACATCTACGCTTCATATGTGTGCGGACGTTACAGAGGTAATGATGATAGTCATCCCAACAAATTTGAAATTTTTATGAAACTTATTCGCATAGTTCAGAATTTTATATTGTTTTTTCTTAACAGAGCTTCAAAACATTAGTATCATAGCACAAATTTGTAAGGAAGAAATGTGTTGTCTTTTAGGTTTTCTGTTCCGCTGTATTTAGATGAATTGCTAAATCAATACTTGCATCTTTCCACATTCGCAGCATTTATATGAGATATCGCGATGCTTAGTATATTCTATGTCAACTTTTTAGTCAATCTAAGCTTTTCGTTCTATATGGCTGGATTTCTATGCTTATGATATAGGTAAAGTATTATTTTTTTCAAGCCGTATGTATCATACGGCATGACGCTGCTGAGCTTTACATTGATATACTTATTTCCATTTTTTCCAATTTTTCTCACTATTTCAATTTCTGTTTATTTAATATATTGCGAAGTTGTAAGAGCATACTTAATTACTGCGGATTCATAAAACGATAATGGGAATAAAAAGTGAACAATTTTTTTTTTTTAAATAAAACATTGTATAAAAATTCTTTTTATTTGACTAAACTAAAGTTTGCTTTACAACCATTTAATCTAGCATTGTATTGTAGTCAAGCGACAGAATTTATACCATTATGCTCTGCCGTTATTATCTTCATTCAAACATCTACATCGTGAATATAATGTTGTAAGAAATCCAACTTCATAATAGAGGATTTACGGCAATTGCCTATGTCGAATGATGTTTGAAGTAATCTTCTATTCTATGCTTTATTTGTATTTACATATGATTTATATTTCAACTAATTTTCTGCCTTTTCATTTATTATTTTGTTAGGTTTTCTCAACCAAAATTATTCTATAGAGGGAAAATAGTTTAAATTTATAATATGTAAAATTAAGTATATTATCACCTACACATGCAGGGACAATTTTTATCGCTAGCTTGGAACTTACTTTCCAAATATTATAAAATTCTTTTCACTGTTTTCCACACCACCTTGAGAGATACCGTGGAAAGCGCGTTGCAAATTGTTTTAAATCGCTGGCTCCCCTGTAGGCCTACAGCATTATAAACTTACCTTAAAACTATAACAACATTTACCGTTTATCTATAGTATAATACTTTGCAGTTTAGGTGGTGCGATGGGCGGTGGGTTATTTGATGAGCAGGGTGTTCATTGGTGATAATCTGTATAATGGAACAAATTAGCGATTGCCGAATTTTCCTGTAAATGATAAACACAAACCATTGGTCTACAGAAATATCGCATGCTGCTGAGGCGATGAGAGGAGCGTACGTTTATCTTTTAATAAATAAATAAAAAGAGATGAATTAGTTATAAATAATAATAAGTGAGGATAAACACAAACTTCCCTTGGGCATACAGCGAATGTTTCATTATGATGAGGCGGTGAGCGGAGATATGGTTCCTTTTTAATCTAAACTAAATTAGAAATAATATATAATAATAATATTTTTTTGATATATAGATCTTTTCTTTTACTATATACATCTTTCGGCGTATGGTGGGCGGTGTGCTGCATATAAAAATATATATGTGCTGCAATAGAATAAAAATAAGTGAATAAATGGTAAATATTGAAATATGTAACAATACATTTACCTTAGAATAAGGTCACATTTATATTCAACGGTTCCACGAATTTTTCCCTATTAAACGTATGAACAATATATAGACAAGCATGTTGATGCGATGGCTACTGCTGCTGCTACAGGAACCTGCTTTTCTGAAGAATGCAAGCCATTACACCACTGTTGCCTGCACGCGCTTGCCGATGTTCCGTTCCACCGTACGTTGCCGCATAGCCGCATAGAATACGCTGAAAACTTGCTGGAAGGCCTCTTGCACCTTTCGCATTGGAAAAACAGGCTTCAGGTATTAGCTGGTGAGGGTCAAGTTGTCTCTTAGGTCCTTTGCAATTTTTCGATCGCTCATCTCTTCGCAAATGTCATCTTCTTCTTTGGTTAGTTCATTTAGACATGCTTGGCAAGCTAGCTGCTCACCGATGCAGCCTTCTTTTGCATTGCTGAGATGGCCTGCGAGGACCTCGTCGAAGGCTGCTCCATCATGGTGGAATGTTACGAACTCTTCTTCGACCTGGCCCCCAAGTTGATACTCCATAGTGTTGATAAGTAAAGAATCGTCTTCGGTTGTGAAAACGATTGTTCACTTGGGGACCTGGAACTTCAAGTTTTTCAATCAATGTCCCAATTTCCGCTGATGAGGGCATCCATGCCGTACGCCATATTGCAGGAAAACCTTTCCAACAGGTCCTGCTGTATCCTGTATGACGCGATGGTTATGCCAGGGTAAGTCTCCTGCAAGTCGTCCCTTAGATGAATGAAATTTGTTATTTTCAATCCACCGATACGTGGTCTGCTATCAGGTGTTTCTACAAATAATTGCTGCATTCTAACAATTGGAATTTGAGTCCCTACCATGTGCTTACGGACCTCCGGTGGAACACGTTCGCGAACTGAATCGGCATTGTGGTAACGTCGCAAGTATTCTGAGCTTTGTCGACATCGTTTGGGAAGAGATTTCTATTTATTGCCGCCTGCAATGTTGCTGGATTAATGTCGCTGTAGAACTGCATTGTACCGACAATTGACCGTGTTGATGAATTGGAAGGCATGTAGTGCCTAGAACCGAGAGCTGTGCTTATGCGTTTGTGACATTTTCATGAAGATTGACTGGTTGAACTTCGTACGGTAGGCGTGCCCGCCTTCTATTCAATACGCCGTTTGCAAACTGTATTGCGGCATCTTACTTGATAGTATTTCAGTCACGGGCGACAACTTTTGACGTTTAGGCTGATCTCCCCCGCAAGTTGGAGACTCTCCTCCACTTTTTCGCCCAAGTTTACTTTGCACCTCGTCATAGGGTGATCGCTAAAAACGATGTGGAAAGCCGTCGACAGTCTTTGCACTCAGATGGATCCTCCGTAGCTCTGTTGTTGCGTTACCCACATCGATGCAGTTTATTTGTGTACATTTCGTCGAAGTAGCTGGACGATTTTCCCGCGGAGAGTCAGGTTCTCCACGACTTTTTTCAGCGCCTTTTTCTGGCCGTTGATCCTTTACCCGTTGAATTTCCTTCCGTAAAACTTGCACTTCTGCCTTGAGGCGCCGATTTTTCTCTATTAGAGCCGCCTGAGTCGATGTCGACGGTCTAACCGCTACGCCTACCCTATTGTGTATATATGGCATCTCAGTCCCGTCAGTACCCTCAGTCACTTCTTCCTTTCACTCTATCGTATCTCCCACTTGCTCTAACAGTTTTTCTATTTCTATCCTACCTAAAAATAGTTTCCTATGTACCTGGCCTGTTTCGTCAAAGCTTAAAAATTGTTCGTCAGTGTCGCTGTCATGCGTAGTCACGGTTGCGTTGTCCTGTCTACTATCAGTTGGTCCGTCATAGTCTGGACCGCTCTCTTCAATCCCAATTTTTTCGTGCCAACGGTACTCTGTCTATTATTGAGTACTCTCAATATATACCTAAGGTTAATCATCTTAATAGAAACTGTCCTAGCTGCTACCACTTGCTTAATTTCCTTCGCAGTTTCGTCAGCTATCTCCTGATACTGTTCTTTACTCTTTCAACTAAACCGCAACTTCGGATATTTTTTCAAAATGCTAGACAAAACTATGACTTTTATATAAGATATTGTTCAATAATGTAATAAATAAATAGGTATACGTAATAAAAAATATAAGAAGATAATAATAATAATAAAACATGCGATATATATGTGTACATATATATATATACAATATATAAATAGTAAAAAACGAACCTGAAAAGAAATGAAATGTACAATATACTATTATTACAATAAGTATTTAATTAACAACTACATAAATGAAATGAAATAATCTTTAATTTTAATTTTTTGCATTATAATTTATTTATATTAGCGATTACATTTTTACATGATGAAAAAATTAATAACTATAATTACATACTAAATATTATATATGTTATCCGCTCCGTGTTTAGAATGCGTTGTGCAACTTTTTTTTCTTGATTTTTTAACTCAACACACGATGAACTGTTTTGTAGGATTTGATGAAAGTTCTACAAAACAGTCCTGCTTCAAAATGAACATATTAGAGCTATCATCAACCTCCAAAAACTCAATTCAAAGCTAACGATTTTCGTCAATTCGAAAGAATTAAATATAAATTTTTTGCATTCACTTGACGTAATAATAAATTTGTAGAGTTGAATGGACAGCACGATGCTAACTGAAAAGAAATTTTATAATAATGAAGCACTCGGAGTAATCGCTAGAATAAGACTTGTTTTTAGAAAGTAGATAATTTGAATTATAATAGACGAAAAGCCAAAAAATAAATTATGTAAAAGCATGTCTACAATTAAATGAGGACGAGCACCCAGCTGTCACGTGTACTGGCTCTATCTTCTAAAAATTCTAATTGACAATGTGGTTAAAGAAATGTAACCTCCCCCGTGCGGCTCACCCCCCAGTCAGTCAATGAAGTCAAACAAACTATGGATAAACCCGCTAAAGCACAGCTTAGACAGAGTTACCCAAACCTCGTCAAATAAGCCGGCGTTTGAGGAAAACACCAGATGCAAACGCGCTCAATGCAGTTGTCGTCTCAGGAGTAGAGACATCCAGACTACAATCAAAGCTACCGTGAACTACCTTGACTCCCATGGCCTCTAAGTCTCTGAATGGGGAGTACTTACGGCACACCAACAGCACGGGTTCATAGTCTTGGGAAAGACTGCCACATAGTTTCAGAACGGCCTTTCATGCAAAAATGCATTCAAGGATCCGTGGTCCGAAGTAGAAATCAGAGATGTAGGCTAAAGCTAAAACCCGGTTGATTTTCTTCAAAGGAAACATCACGAATAAAGCTGTAAGCAACTCTACCGTTCTCACTATTATCCCAACATGATCGCCATATAGCACGGACACGTTCCTTTAATAGCGATTCACGCTCCCGAGAAGTTAATCTCCCTATATCCTGAGTGCTTAACCCGCCCAGTAAGGGCAGGCCCCTCTTTATCCTATAGGCATTACTAAATCGTAAAACCGCAAGGTCCAAGGGTCGTGCACTCATGGGTACCTGTAGAGCGTCAGCTGAGAGAGTTTTACAAACGGGCACACCAACAACATTATGCGTTGGCAGCGCAAGATCTGATTTCGCCCTACACCAGACGTGACGTCCGGGCACCACGCGGGAGCTCCATATGTTGCGCAAGCAACAAAGAGCCCGCCGTATATTACCCGAACTGCACGCCTGGTAAGACCCCATTCGCACTGTAGGACACGACGAATCTGCCCTACCACATTCATAAGTCAAGGTGTGGATTAAACTTGTCCTGATCATTCATGATGATACCTAGGTACTTGGCTTCAGCCACATACCTAAGACTGACCCCAGTCACTCTGATCACTAGAGGTCTGCCGGATGAGAGGCTAACTTTCAGCAGTATCATCACAGTTTTCTGCAATCAACACCAACACTATGTCCCCATGCTCACTCTCATAACGCTTTCACTGCGTTCTTCTTTTACTTTCCGCGCCCTGCCTTTCAATAACATGATCAAGTCATCTGCATATGCAGAGAAATTAAGTATTCCATTAACTTCGCCGCACATGCTTTCTAGCTGCCTTAACAAGCGATGCACCATAATGTTCCATATAAATGGTCTACTGATGGATCCTTGTGGACAACTTCTAACCATATCCCTGAAGACAATGTCGTTTCTGCCTACAACACAAACTCGCCTTTGAGAGAAATAGCTAGCCAAGAGTTTTTTCAGAATGTACCTCTCCCAGCCTGGCAAGTATATTGTTCCAATTGAGATGTTGAAACGCACCGTTAAAGTCAATAAATATGCCTAAAACATATTTCTCGTCAGAATCCTTGACACATTGCATCTTCCATACGGAGACCCTTGCGGAATCCGAACGGCTATTAGACAACGTAAAAGAGCAGGGATCATCTGAAGCCTCTCTATCGTTATCTTCTCCAGAACTTTTCCAAGCACTGGGAGAAGGCTGATACCTCGATACGAGGAAGGAGCACTCCTCACCTTATGAGGTGACATCAGAAGAACTACAACATTTGCCTTTTTCCATTGCAGTAGAAATTACCCTTCAGACAGACCTAGCAAATAAGTCGTATATCAAAAATAACCTTCCAGATGGCTTTAGCCATCTCCCCTGTAATTCTGTCAATGCCTGGGAATCTTTTTGATTTAACTTTCGAAATTGCATACCCAGCTTCATACGTTTCCAAGGGAGAAGTAGGAAGCACAAACTCAACACTGGGAAGCATTGTATCATCCTCCCCAGGGAAGAATGTTCCTACTAATTCTTCCAGACACTCCCTCTAAATGGATACTACTCCATTTGAAGCGCGAATACTGCTTATTTCTAAGGGTTTTCTTCCTTGATAACACGGTAGACTTGACCCTACGGGTCCTCACAATTTCGGGAGACAAAATTTTTCCAGTCGCCCTCTTTAGTCTCAATAAGGATGCGTTTGGTAGTCATTGACGCCTTGCCTCAATTCGACTCTTAGCTGAACCGCGTTCGCCACCATTAGATTTTCTCGCCCGCAGGAACTGCCTTCTAAGGCGGCGGACAGCGTTTCTTTTCTCGGGCAGACTACGCGTCCACCACTTCACTCTTCTTTGACTTGTGTTGCGACATCTCTCAAGGAGCAAGTCGTTGACCGGGCAGATTCAGTTACATGAACTACCTGCTCACGTAAGGGTTTCCTTTAACCGTCCCCAAGCGGCACCACAGTGACCGCCTCCCGAATAAGAACCCCGCAGGTGACTCATTTTAACCCGGATGTACGCCAACATTTGGCGTGAACTTTGACAGACGTGGCCGGGGTATAGCTTATCACCACTTTAATTACATGGTGATCACTAACACCCCACCCAATCGCCAATGAAAATTCAAACATGCTGCCCTATTTGCAATAGTGTCATCAATGTTACTAGCCCCAACTGGACCATAAAAAATGAACTATTCACTCAGCTCATTTAACACCTAGACACTTCTGGTTATACACCACTCAGACAATACGTCGCCTCTTATTTGACGTTTAGCATCACCCCCTTTTAGTGGACCAGCCTTCTGGCCACCCTTCGCCACCTCAATTTCATCATCAGAGGACGTAATTTCTTCGGACAGTCCCCTCACCACATTCTTCGGGCCTGGGTTCTTCTTTTTATCCTTCCCCCTTGTGCACTAGTTTTGAGATATATTAAAATATCTCCCTCAGTGTGCTAACACAATACTTAAAACGAAATGGTAGATTAAAGTTATATATAATTAAATATATAGCAAAAGAACACTCACCACAACATTGGACTCTGCACTTGCCCACGCCGTTTCGCATCACGCCACCAGACAGCAAACAGCGCAGTAGAGCAGCGCCACCAATTGGTAATGACCATGGTTCGTGCCTCTGCTCAAAGAGATTCACGACTTCATTATCCACCTTCGACATCACTTAGCAATAGTCTTTTCCAACTGTTGATCTCCCAAAGAGTGATGGACAAAACAAGGAAGCAACTTTATTTTATTTATAGATTAATATTTTCTATTACTCTTCAAAATGTTCCAATTCCACTTTGATCCAGGTGGTCGAAAGTGAAATGACACGGAATGACTTGTCTTATAGGGTGCGGCGACAAAATCTCTTTTAAAATCTTTTTCTACGCCATAGAATATGGACAGCCAAAAGAAAGGGATGTCGGTTTTCATTGTTTTAAATTGAGGTAGTAGTGCAAACTAAATTTCCATCGTTATTGGGAGCGGCACTACGACTATTGGAATCGTAGGCAATTGGTTTAAGAAATTTACACCTGGCAATTTTGAGTTGAAAGATGAAGATCGCAGCGGACCTCATCAAGAGTTTCTCGCTGAAAAACCACGCTATAAGTTGTGTGAGATAGTGGACGCCACTAACATAATCATTTAATCAAGACGGGATATGTGAGTCAGTGTGATGTTTCATACTAATTAACGGAAAATGACCTTATGAACCGCGTCTCTTCGTTCGATTTGCTTCTTCAGCGACATGAAAAAAACCCTTTTTTGATGAGGCTTGTCATTGGCGACGAGACTTGGGTTTTACGTCAAAACGTCGAAACGCACTTGATCTAGGGAAAATTGACCTGCAACTGTTGCGAAGCAAACTTCTAGACATGTCTAATAATCATTTTTAATACCCAAGTTCTAATACGCATTTAATGGAACTGCATCCTTCCAAAAAGTGAAACAATCAATTCTGCAGAATTGGCGAACCGACGAGGTGTCGCATTTCATCACGATAACAGAAGATCTCATGTTGCGTTAACTGTAAGACAGAAACTCTTACAGTTTGATTGACACGTTCTGCCTCATCCTCCGTATTCCCCAGATCTTGGTCCATCCGATTATGACATGTTTCTCTCGTTAAAAAATTCCCCTATCTTCTTTCCTCGAAAATATTTTACTAGGAACTAACGTTCTATCGGCCATATCAAAAACAGGCTCGTACGTTTCACATTTTTTTTTTTTAATATGGTCAAACATGAAGGGGGCATTTTTGTAAGTATAACACGATGAGGGGCAGAAAGTGGACATGTAAGAGGAAGCACCATAGTAGGAATGTGCTCATTCGCCAAGCGTTGTACGACTTTACCGATTGAACGCATTTACTACAACTACGGGTGAGATTTGACCGGCTTGTCGATCGTGGCTTTTATGTACTCGTCTGTGCGGTTTACATGTGCCAAAACGACGGAGAAAACGCTCGGAAAATGTATAATTCTGCAACGAAACATCAAAACCAGCACACAAAATTCATTGGCTGAAGCTACCTAGCTATCAACAGCACTATTTATTTCGCTCTCCGCCTTATATCTGTTTAGAAGTCAACTAACGTATTTTTGTTTGGAAATACTATTAAATGCAAGTAATCACTTTGCAACTTTCTTTGTTAGTATATTGGAAAACTTATAATTACCAGATAAGATGTTCGGTTATATTTCCGCGGCAGGAATTTACTTGAAACAAGTAACATTTTCGGGGTATATAGAGCAGAGCTCGAAATTTCACATGGAAAATTTCTTGCAAATAATTAAATTTTTTGCGTATTCTAATAGGTTCAAGTTATCTGTTAAGCCAATAAAATGGATTGAATTTATGAAAGATTTACATTATCGTTACACTATTGCATAGTACACTTCGGAAGATGAGAATGTCAGTTGTCATTACATAATATTTAAAAGGAACGCGTTACAGGTAGACATAAAATGCTAAATCGGCGGAATAATTCCTGTGTTTGTAAAGTTTTTATTTGAAACTTCATAAACCTTCATACTGTGTTTGACAACATCTTGGAGTATTTCGGTTTACTGTGTACTTATTACAATGAGCATTACAACTATAATTCGTTAAAAGTTAATATGTTAACTTTTAACAATAGCTACCGATGATGGTAAATTGAATTGTTCTCAATAATATTTATGTTCATGTAATAAAAAAGCATAGTAACACTAGTAAAATTTGACTTTCTGTTATAATGTTAATTACAAATACAACCCTGTAATATGTAGGATTGATAATTTTACGGACGAGAAATGTTTAGTAAGCAAAAAAATAGTTGGCAGGTCTGGAAGATTGACATGCTTGCCAGGCAGAAAAGAAGTGCTGGCAGAGAAGAAGGGGGGTTTTGGGGCGGAATGAAAAGTTAAAAAATGTAACTTCGCGTCATAACTTTAAAAATAATTCGTAAAATTGCGTCTTAAGTTTAAAAATAGTTTGTGGCTTAGTCTTACGTCTTTTCACCAAACTAAGCAAAGAGATACAAATAAGCGTGTATAAGACGAAAATAAAGAAACTTCCATAAGATCGTCGATATGG
Organism: Glossina pallidipes; assembly: GCA_000688715.1. Classification (NCBI taxonomy): domain Eukaryota; kingdom Metazoa; phylum Arthropoda; class Insecta; order Diptera; family Glossinidae; genus Glossina; species Glossina pallidipes. Next base: position 82,286 of record KK500079.1, read on the forward strand.
CAGTTGTAGAATAAATGCGAATTATGCTAACAATATATAATAAGCCCTACCATGAGATCTGCGCGTCGTCTTAATATGTAAAGAAAAAAAACAAAACGAGAATTTCACTCGTATGTTTGATAAAACTTAGTAGCACCATGTCCGAAAACGTTACGTTTTAACACCTCCGCACATAACTATTGGCAGCCCTATAAAGATGATGAAGATTCGTCTTGCAACGACCCATCATTAGCTTTTGTATTTTTAACACCTGATTGTTATGCAATCAAACATGCAACAATTCGTTCATACTGCTTAACAAGAAATCGTCGAGTAAGAATCTGTTACAGTTGCATATCCACTGGGTCCCTTAAACCTGCTTACACGATAAAACCATCGTGAATTAATGGCATTCTTTTAGATGATTTAACACAGACACCTTGGTGTTTAGTTTTTAGAATTTTCTGTCGGGAATTAATTTGTCTGAGCACTTTGTACAAATTCAATATTCCTAAATCTTCAATTAGTTCGTTCATTTTAAAATGCAATTCTGCTCGTTTCAAGACATCTTTCGTATTTTTCACTTTTTTCGTCAAAGCCAACAAAGTTTTTGATGAACGTAACAAATGTGACAGCGTCTTTGACAGTTCAAAAGTATTACTATACAGTTTAGAAGTTGCCTGGGGCATGGCTTCGACTCATGTCCTGAAAGGCTGCCGATAACACTGAGGAGGCCAAAGAGTTATAATAACAACAATAAGCGACTTACGTTGTAAATATATAATGTGTTAATATACAAATATTAATTTAAAAACTTAAATTTTTGTACTTCTGCCTTAAGATTTTAAAAAATATTCTTTACCAGTTTTTTAAGTAAATTTCTTGAAACTTTTTAGTACAAAACTAAAGCTTAATTTTCTTTCTAGTGTTAAGCGTGCTTTAATAATAGGTTTTTTTTACAAAGATTGTAAATGAAAAGATGAATATCAAATGTTAAAATTTCGGAGTAATTTATAAAAGCACCCTGAAATTCCAGAAATTGTTTTGCTGGTTTGTATTTATTATTCCAAGATTTAAGTATTTAGTGTGAACATTTTTATATATTCGTTTACATTGAAAACCATGTAAGTTTCCAATCTCGGGAAAGTCCAACAGAATCCATGCTATCTGAAAAGTCAGCGCTGTGTGTTTGTAAGCACACAAATTTTGCTCGTGTTTTCATTTCTAAAATGTGTATATACAAAAAAGTCATTTCGATAGTACAGTGGAACGAACCATACACCAGACAACAACAAAAAAAACAACCGAAACGTTTGAAAACCGATCGTTTTTGGATCTCCGACTGGTGTGAAAAGTTTATTATTTATTTAATTTATATGTAATACATCTGATACATCTTTTATGTTTATTGAACACAGCTAACAAAAACAGAAAGAATGCAGACAGCACCGATTGCGCAGAATTTGCAGCATACAACATAAATTTCAAATTGCGCCGCTATACTTGCCCTACATATGAGATGTAAATCAAAGTAGTAAAAAAAACAAAAAAAGTAGTTATTTAAATGCATTCATATTTTATTAAATTTTTTATTCAAAACATATTTTTGGCAAATTAAATTTTCAAATATAAAAATTATTATTCAAGTTGATTTAGCGTGAGATGTTTCAATCAAGAAATTAAACGCAATTCATGCAAAATACGGCGAGATTTTCTCTGCACCATTTTCAGACATATTGAAAGCAACTCTGTGATCTCTCCATTCTTTGCGCATGATATTTTTTTTTATAAACGCTGCAAAGAAGAAATCCAGCTAACGGTTTTTGGTGAGAAATTAAAGCCATTCTACAAGTGCAATTTACAAGTGAAATTCTTCAAAGTGAAAAATTGCTGCATTAAATCAAAGTCCTTTGGAAGAAACACAGGAAATGTTTACAATAGATATTGTATAGATGGTTTAAATTTTACAAGTCGTGCACTTTACGAAATAAATAAAACCACATTCGGGATGGTACTCTAATAGTCAAATTAAATTTATGAATGCCCTTCTAGACATGATCGAAAATGTTTCTAAATTTTAACAAGAAGTTGTTGAAGGTGTTTTGTTCTTCATTATGTTAAAATACGTTTTACTTAGTGAATTATTTTTTATAGCTGCACAAACAGCGACTTATGACTGTTCAAATTTATTAATGGGTCAATATTTATGCCCGTGTCCTAGTGGTAATCAAATTGATCAGAAAATTCAGCTACGTAGTATGTGATAGGTGCGGAATTGCTAAAGGTGGTGAACTATATTCTGTACGTTTAAAAAAAAAATTTGCCAATATCATTTTTGGTGCCCCGCAGCTGAAATATTGAATGTCAGACTACCAGTAACAATACTTCATATTTAATATTTAATTTCGGTAAGAGCTATCATTTGCTTTTAATTGATTTTGCACACAATCTGTCTACTCTAGAACAATAATTCTAGATCGTTCTAGACAATCTGCGCGCAGTAACAATATTTGACATATTTGCGCATCTCTCCATTCTTGGTTCTATATAAGAAAAAGCAAAGAGTCGAAAAACTTTGTGATCTAACTTTGCTCATATGTAATAAGTGTATGTATAAGTAAATACAAGTATGGCGGCGCACACTTGTATTTAGGTACAACATACTTGTTGTTTTTATATTAGCCATTTCTTTTTTAAATTCTGCAGAAAGTTCTTCTGCTCGTTGGTTGCAAATGCAATAGTTACAGATTTTTTATTTATGTTAAATTGAATTTGTTTTTTTTTTTTGTAACGTCGTCGCGCTGCAGGGGGGGTATTTACGTTTCCGTCGCTGTTCTCTTCACAGAAGTCTTCTTTAATTTATGTTATATGTTTTGTTATACATTGCCTTCTTTAAATTTATTTATTTATTATAATTTGGTACAATTGTATTTACATTTTATGTTTGATTATAATTTGTTACAATTTCATTTAAATGTTATGTTAAATTTATTTATTTATTATAATTTGTTTAAATAAAATAGTTGTATGGTTATTACTTATCTCTAATTCTATTATTTTTTTTTTTTATTTCGCTTTCTATCTTTTACGTGATAATTAAAACTAGAGTTAGAATTACAGGTAGAAATGACTTTAGAAATAGAATCTAATTTACACATCAAATTTGAATGAAATTTACCGTCAGAGTTGGAATTGGAATTGAAATTGGGATTTGCATCCGAATTTAAATTAGGACAAAAATTGCAAAAATAAGTGAAAAATATGAATTCATTCAATAGAAGAGTTTAATCGAATAGGGAAAATAACTTTTCGTTGACTAATGAGAAGAAATCATATGTATTTTTTCCCATGAAATGCATTTTGCTTTTGAAAATGAAAAACTAAAGAGCTTTTCATTTTATAAAAATTTATTAGCTAAAAACGCTAATTAGCTAAAAATTTAAACAATTAATAAATGCATGCGAATAGACATGACTAGAAAAAATGAAACGCAACATCTCTAGTAATTGAAGTTTAAATGTATGATCGACGAACGCAATAAGACCGTTTAGACATCTCCTTCCAAAGATGTAAAAGTAAAGCGCGTGAAACGAAGAAAAAAAAGCATTTGTTAGGAGTTCTACAACGTGCTTGGAAAAGCTGTACCTCCATTATACTCGCTATATCCAGGCTATACTCCAGGCTTCTTCATTGATATATATGATAAAACGATAGAAGTAAAATTAATTCTCTTTATTGTCATTGTTATTTCTTTGAACTAGGACGAGTACTTCTTAAGCCCAAGTATTTCCTATTGCATGGTGTACTTGTTTCAACATCATTTTTAACAAAATTCCCTAATTCGGGTGTAGTACTCTCAATTTGTATTAAATTTCTATTGAGTGTCTCACAGAGTTCATTGGGTGATCTTAAATTATTACTCATGGTTTTTGGAGTAGACAATCCTTCTGGCTAATTGCTGAGGTTTAGTTTTCGATTTAATGACAACAAGCAATTTTTACGAATCATCATTGGAACATGTAAAGCCGAATGCCCGACGTCGGTCTGTTTACATTCAAATTGCTTTGAACTGCCTTGGGTAGAAACCCATTCTCTTCATACGATGGCGCTTCCCACCTCTCCACTCCCTTCATCGTTTTCAACTTTTATATTCGACTTTTTCTCATCTGTTGCCAACTTGCTACATCTGTGGTAATCTCCATCTTCTTTCCTACTTGTTAAAGATGTGTTAAAAGTTTTTTTTTTCTATGTCGACTGTTTTATAAGGCTTTTTATGTTTTCTGTGTCAAATTACCCTATTTTCCAAAGTGTTTAATACACTGTAGTACATACATACATTAGATATCTTTAAAATGTACACAATATATTATTTTAGGAAAAATTAGAAATTGTATGTCTAGGCGAAGAACTATGTTATGTAACTATGCTTTTTGTATTTTAGAAGATTGTCATTGCGGGATTAAATGCAAAGTATTGCGGTTAATACGGGTGGCAAGTGAGGCGGCTTCAAAAGAGCTGGGCTACTTAACCACTTTCGGAAAGAGAAAAAGCTGACTGAGGCGTCGTACTTAATGAAACCGATTTAAATGCCTGCGCACACCAATCTTCTTGATTCTTTTTTGTCGCATTCGTTTGTTTTGACTCATATTCTTTTTAATTCGCTTATTTCATACAAAACACACATTACAACATCTGAAACATGATTCTTAATATGATTAAATAAATAAAATTTTAAAAATTGGCAAAATAATTTCAATAAACGCGTGACACAAAACTTTCAAAGCGAAAGATAATTTTTACAATTTCGGTAGTTAATTTGATATTTCGGAGAAGAGTAAAAATTAAGATCTTTATTCTTTTCTTTTTTGAAATTTTTGGGGTGGTCATGTTAGTCGCATTCCTTTCAAAAGTGCTATCATTATTTAAGTTATTCGATAATATATACAAAAGAAAAGTTGAATTAAAATTTCTTTTATTTAACCTAGAAACGACCATTCAGATTAACAACGGCTATAAATGGGCAAATTTTTAACGTTAAAATTGGTTGGCTTGATAATAAAAAACTAATCCTTAGTTGCTTTTTCAAAACGTTTAAATTCTACAAAAATTTTCACGGTATCTTCTGATGCTGTACCGAAGTCCTCGTGAATAATACCGTTAGTAGTGCACCATATTTTGTATTGCATTCATCCTTAAAGGTTTAAGATCTTCATCAACATCGCCAAGGCCGACCATATTCTTTTTTATTTCGCAAAATATAAAAAAAGCACATATATATATAAGAAAAAAGCACAGATATATAAAGACTCATATAATAATAAGAAAACATTCGCATACATTTACATATATGTATGCGAATGGTTTTGTCGTTGTGAAGACTTCCTATTTTATGTTTGGACGATGTTTTCAAAATACCCTTACGTAAGTGCTCGCTTAGAATTCCGTAGAAAAGATGGATCGCAACGTATAGTGGAATAAGTTCTTAAAGCCGGCAAAACTTGATATTACGTTTTGTGGCTTTTTTAGTATTCTGATAGGTGTAGGTAGTGAAAGTAAGTTAACAGATTTGGCAAGATAATTTCTCATTTAACGGATTTAAAGAGGAAATTTCTACCATTTAACAGATTTAACAAAAAAATTTCTACCATTTAACAGATTTAAAGTACAAATTTTTCATTTAACAGATTTTGCGGGGAAATTTCTCATTCATCGAAACTTTGCAATTTACTGAAAGCTTTCTCTTTTCTCCACATACTTTTTTGTATATCCATTTCGACCTATGTTACCCTTAGCAAAACCACTTTACTGGGATCTTGCATAATCTCCGTGATGCTTCTGCATTGGTTGATGGGTTCTGCATTGGTTGATTCTGTTGCTGCGATGTTTGCTTGTGGTGTTGAGGACCCTGCTACTGAAACTGATGGGGCAGGCAAGGTCCTTATATGACGACAAAGTTTAATTTGTAGTTGTTTCTGATATTATTTTTGGCGTATTATTACGAAAATGAATAAACGACGAGGCGAAATGGTGTAGGGTGCTTAATAGTTGGCCATATTCGACTAAAATGTTCTTACTCGTTTTCTCCATACACAAATTGGATTTTGTTTCGTAAAATTTACGACTACTGAAAAATTTCTTTCTGTACAACCAAAAACCCATTGTTATTCCCTTTACTTCCAAAAAATCATACCGTCCTTATTTCTGGTGGAACACCGCATGCAGTCGAGTGGTAAACTTAGACTATCTGTAAATAAATGCAAAGGATCTCCTTCTAGAATAAATTTCAAATTTTTGGCCGATATTGGAAAGGGATACTTATACATAAGTTTTGTTAAAGTAATTGACAATATTCTAATTACCTTCTTGGTAAGATTTTCAAATCTTCACTTTAAGAAAAATGAATAGCACACTCTTAATTCATACAAACATATTCCTTAATTTCCACATCTAGAAAAATGTTCGAGAAAGTGTTAGGTTTAGAATGGTATCTCGAATCTAAGTGTGTTCTCAGCAACTTTCAATTTGGTTTTAGAGGTTACAGATCTGTCCAAGACAACTCCGTCACTTTGTGGTCAGCAAGCAACTCAGCATTTTTTAAGAACCATATTCTCGTTGGCTGCTTTCTGGACAGCGTTCTTCTTCAGCGTTCGAATCTGTCAGAATTAACATCTTTGAATCTCCATACCGAATTCTGACCTCAAATATATGAACTCTTTCTCTATAAGAACATGTTAATTAATAACGATGATGTTGTTACACAAAGGAGATTTTTCACCGGTGTTCCTCAGGGATCTTACTTTTAGGTAACAGTCTCCTTAAGTTCAACGATATTATCACATTTCGTTAAAAAGTTCTCTGTAACTGATTCTTTTAGCTATATATCGCTTTGCCTTCTTCTTCTTCTTCTGAGCTTCTGTTGCTTCTTGGCGAAACTTATTTACGCAAAGTAGCTGAAAAAAATTTAAAAAAGGGAACAAAAATTAAAACATACAAAATAACAATTGTGAAAATAAAATTGAACAAATTAAACGTGACAGGAAATCAATTTTTTGTATTAGCGAAAACTTTGACGAATTCATCACACTCTCCTGTTAAAGCAAAATATATACAGCTTTTCTCGTAGACATGAAATTCAAAATTATTGAAATGACAAAAGGGTTTGGCTTTAGCCATATATAAAATAATAATAATTATGCGTGGTGTTGAGGACCCTGCTACTGACAATCGCTATGGCGGTGCGTCGATAACTACTTCGCCGCTCACTGAAATTAAGATTTTCGTGACCAGTTGTTTCTTTACTGTGTTGTTCTTGTTCATGCAAAATTTGTTCAGCAGTTTGGTTAACGGCTATAAATATTTTATATTTTATGGATATAAATATGTGGCGAGCAGGGGCAATGACAATTTAGTTAACGTACGGACTGCCGTCAATGAAAGCGGTATAAGTACAGTTAATGAAGCCCTGCGAGTACTTAATCAGCACCAACCTAATATATTAGCCTCTGGTGGCGGTACGGCTGATAGGTGCATAAAATTTTGGAATTTCAATAACGGTAGCCTACTTACTTCGATAGATACAAAATCTCAAGTTTGTGGTTTATTGTGGTCGCGCACGTATAAAGAGTTAATATCGGCTGAAGATCTTGCAAACAATCAATTAACTATATGGAAATATCCAAGCAAGGTTAAACAAACCGAACTTGGTGGCCGCACCTCGCGCGTTTTACAATTAGCTTTATCGCTTGATGGCAGTACTGTTATTAGTGCTGCTGCTGATGAGACTTTACTAACGGTTTTGTTGAACGTCTTCATGCAAGGAATAACTTTTGGTATAAAGATTGTTTCCCTTAGAACTTTTGTTTTTCCAACCTGAGTGTTGCTACATATATCACCATTCAATACATTGTTTTCGATATATATTCAAACAAACTTTAAAATATCGTCAAGTTCATCATATCACGTCAATCACGAATATACAACAATATAGATAATATCGTTAACTTTCTATGCAAAAGTTAACTTTAAAGCAAAAGTGAGAGATCTCTTTAGAGCAATATTTTAGAGGTATGCATGTAAACTTTGAACAAAAGAAATCCCTGAAAGATGGCCATTTATGAAGTAGGCAGGGAATTACATACCCATTTCCAAGTTATTGAAGTGCGTATTTTTCCACAATATCCATGCCTAAACCGGCAATCGCCACCGAATGTAACAAGCATTCGTAGGTTGTTAAGATAGTTGTCTCATTGAACGTCCAAAGTGATCGTCCATATTCTGCGTGACAACATATGATTTTATAAAAATATATGACATATACTTTATTCGAGGTATCCATTCGAGAATGTATGAGAATGAGTCCCGTAGATAATGATATGTTTGAAAATAATTATACACTGAGTATAACAAGTTTGGCAACGGAAGATGCTAAACCAACAAAATTAGAAAATCGCAGTACTGTATGTGAAGAAGTGGACGAAATTGCGCTAGAAAATGTGCTGCAGCTGCAGCCGAAAAAATGATTCAAGCCCTCCTCTCTGGGAGATACAGCCATATCTCATTTCATGCACCGCTTGGCTTTGCAAATTGAAGGAGCCAACCAACTTCACACTTTTAAGCAATCTTCGATAATAAAGTAAATTTTTAAGCAAAAAAAGTAAACTTTTAAGCAACCTTTCATAATAAAGTAAATTTTTAAGAAAAAAAGTAAACTTTTAAGCAAAAATAGGAAGAGCGAATATAAATAAGAACGAAGACGTTTGCAATACTTAAGAATCAGTACGAAGAGCGAATATAAATTATCACTTCACCTCTAAACTCTTATATGGATAATTTAATATGAAGAAAAGCGAACGAAAATGAGACGAAGGCATCTTAAGAAAAACGACTAAGAAAATTATATTCGGTCGGGATCGAATCTTTTGTATCCATCAACGTGATCCAAAAAAAAGATAAGAACTACAATTTTATACTCTACAATATTGGGTCGTCGTGGTAAATTTTTTATATATTTTTTATATTTTTAGAATAAAGGTGGAAATTTAATGGAGTATGTGCCGTACTTTATGACTACAAAACAAAAAACACGGGAAGCAAAAATGCACACAGTTTACATAGACGTGTTCTTTGAAAAGTTTGGGTTATTTTCGAAATCTTTCGCGAGTTTGTAAGCGGTATCTTCATTTTTGAGAATGTTTACCACACACTTCTGCAAACGGACAGATGGACGATCGAATGGACGCACATGCCTATGGGCCAGGAATTTATATATTGTGCACTTTACTTGTGTGAGTTATAAAAATGTTGAAGAAAAAGCGAATTTACGACGTCATATAAAATTAAGCAGCCGTCGTAGTACTGTATGCATGTCGTTCGAAGCGCTTGACCCATTTTCAACTTGCGTGAAAAAAGTTCCAATGTTTCTGCAAAATTCAAAGTGAACAGACATCATGCAGCCGGCCAGACGGCCATGCTTCAATCGATTCGAAATTTCACGCTGATCAAGAATATATATACGCTGTGGGGTCTCTGAAGCTTCCTTCTGGGCGTTGCATATGTGTTGATAAAATCAATATATCCCTCATCCCTCGGTGATGTGTGTAAAAATATAAACTAAATGAAAGAACCTAGAAAATTGAATGGAAAAACAGCTAGGTGGATATTTGTTGAGATTCTATATTCAGCGCCCTATATTTTCAACACATTTTGCTTGGCCAAAATTTCCATCAACATTAACATGCCACGAAATAATAATGTCTGCGTCTTATTTTTCATAATTCCCAGTAAGATTTCATTTTGGAATGCCGAGCTCTTTCCGTAACATTATATGCAAGTCTGTCTCTGCGTTAAATTCAGACTCTCTCATGGCGTCAAACTCAAAAAACTTTAATATTCAAACTCCCACATGGCACCAAATTCAGAGTCGCTTTTATAATTCACTAAGTTATAAGCTTAATGGTATAATAATATGAATCTTTTGAATTAAATATTGCTTATTGCCATTAAGAGGTAATGGTACAATTAACTTTTATTATAAGTAATTGCTATTGTTGACCAATATAATATCCACTTTTCATCCTATAATGCCAAAGTGACAATTGTTGTCATATAAGAAAATTTTAAAAATAAGTGGTTCCATCCAATCGATTTTCAACAACACTCATACTTGGACCAAAACACGCCACTGCACGAATTTCGTCAATATACCTCATAAATTGCTATATAGAGGCGAAAACCCGATATGAACTGACACCACATACCTAGATGGACAAACAAACTTAAATTAAAAATTTGGTTCTGAATCAAGCGCTTAACAAAAGAAGGGTTTTCCTTAAACACTTCTGTGTTAACTGTACATCCGCACAAGTTTAATGTATCACGTATCATAAGTGATGCAAGGTATAAAAATTATCTCCTGGGAAAGACGTCTGCGCTCCCAATTGTTGTAATGAGTTATTAAGAAATACATTTCTAAGTACTTCAGTGTTCAGTATTTGTTTTTTGTCTATAAATTCGAGAAAATAACTACGAGTCACGTGCTCACAATGTAACATTACCAAAAACAAAATATTTATATGTATTATTATTATATAAATTTAGCCCGAGAATAAATTCTAAGACTAAAGTCTTAAAGCACTAGCATCTAAGGCTTTCGGCTTTTATTTATTTATTTATTTATTTCTTTTTTATTAATATTATTATTATTTTTATTATTAAAAACTCTACCGCACTTGAGGTTTGAACCCACGACCATTGAATTGCTAGTCGAGACTCTTGCCTACTCGGCCACTCAGGCAAATATTCAAAACGTACAATAACTTTGCTGTTTAACTATTTCCAAAGTACATGTTTGAATTCTAAATTTATCTACTATCGTTGATGTTTAAAGCACGAAAAAGATGTTGTTTGCGTTCGATTGATGATCGGAAAAAATCCGCCCGCATCAGTAAGTTCTTATGTTTTATTTATAAGCAAATTTTTTTTTTTAATAATAATGGAATTTTCACAGCGACAACCGGGGCTGTTTTTTGGTGTAGGTTTCCTCCTCTTTCTATTTTTTGGTATAGGTTTTTTTCTTCTTTCTGTTTTGTTCGCAGCTTTGCTCTCTAGTCGAGCATACTTGTATGCAATAGAAAAACAACTGCTGTAGAATGTTTACAAATCGACGCAACGTTTTTACGCGATGATAAGTTAGCTGATCAATCTTTTCGAGTGACTTTTTCGTTTTTTTAATTTGTTTATTTATTTATTTATTTATTTATTTATTCCA
>KK500079.1:104364-215162 GCA_000688715.1 Glossina pallidipes
ATTTTTGAATTTAGGCCCCTAACATTTTGATAAATGAGACATAATGGGCCTGAAGAAACATTTAGTTTTTTGAAGGCGACAGGCCTACAGCATTGGTATTACGGGGTCGATCTCTAGGAGTAAATACCTTAATTAAGGATCCAACTGGCCACAGTGGTTTATTTAACAATATTTCACTGTTTTCAGTCGGAACTAGTATTTTAGTAAGTTCTTTACAGGAACACGAAATTTCCTACAGAACCACTCCTCTATGTTGGCATTAATATGTCGCCGAATTCATTCCACAGTGTTTTTTCCATTTCTTTTATCATTTCTAATATAACAGCAGAAGTGATGGTCCGCGAAATGTTTAAGTAAAAATCGCTATCTGCACGCCACTCGTAGCCTCTAGATCGCAACATAAACGGGTCACTGGAGACAAGCAGTTGCACAATATTTTTCGAAAAACGAATTCAAAAGCCTCTTGACACGAAAATTTTGCAGAAATCTACATGTAACAATATATATATTTTAATTTGCGTGGTTGGCAAATGCCATTACTTACGCATTTTCGGGTAACGTGAGAGGTCATTGTCAAAGGTCATTCCTTCTGATATTCCTTCGCGCTTTATGAATTTCGTAATGACATTATATATGATGAAGTGTGGAAGGATTGTTGATACATAACTGATTGTAATCGTAGTTGGATGAAGTAAGAGTATTAATTCGTCAGTTGGAGTAAAAAGCAAAAAAAATGACTTAATTTGCTTACCTTCCACAAATTTAAAATTTCTGTTTTGGATCATCTGTTTGTGAGTACACAATTTTATTTGAAATTCATTTTATTTTATTTCAAAAGCAAAATAACATTTACATTTCGTTTTTCATACAAGATCTACATTTGTATGTTGCGTGAGTAATTTTGCTTACGCCTGTTTTGGTAGCGTTTCTCGCAATTCTTGTGCATAGATATAATCAAAAAGGTCGACATCCAAAAATGAAACCTAGTTAACGCCATACGTCATCAGAGACTAAGTTTATAGTCAGAAACTTCACTACAGTATTTTAGATGGTTTTTCATTGGCATGATTGTGATTTTAATATTACATATTAAAAAAAAATTGAAAGCAATACGATATTTACACTACTGGTATCGTAAAATTGATTGATTGGGTGAAGGGATCATTTCCATAGGGGTACGAAAGTAGATTTTTGAGGCAAGCACAATTTTATGCCAAACGTAGAATTCCAGTATATTTTCGACAATGGATGTATTCCAAATTTTAGATTTCTATTCAAGTGATCACTTTGAGTGAAATCAACCTCAGAGATAGCTGGACTGAGCACACCGTTAATCAATAAACCCAATTTGCTAGACTGATGCTTTTCATTTAGTTCATAAGGAATTCAAGGTGGGCTATTCACGCTTAATAATTTGATATCTTAAAGCATTTTATGAGTATATTTCCACTTGCGGAGTATTTAAGCTCTGTCCTAAGTGTAATTTTGTACATTTATGTAACACGAGGTTCTAGTTTAGCAATCTTGTTACATTTTTTTTTTCTTCAAAAAGAATGCAACCATGCATTGACAGGATTGGTAAGCTCTCGCACGAGGAAGAGTTTAATAGCTAGAGATGTTTTGACGCCATTTTTATCGGTTTTTGTGGGTCTTAATATTCGATACTAGGGGAACCAAATTGTATTAAACCAAAATTCTATTAAACTAAAAATATTAAATATAATGCGATAATACTGCAACAGCCAGTGTTGATGTACTCATATTTTCTTTGTTCGTTCATTGGCTTAGGACACAAAATATAATTGACATATTACCTTGCGTTACGAATTTATTAACAGAACACTCTGTCAAATAAATATCTCGAAGTCGGCGATTAAGAAAGTAAGAAGTGGTTGCATTTTTGTAACGTAATTTTTAGTTAAACAAGGAAAAAAAATTTTTTTAACTCAATAAGTGAATAATGTAGAAAATTATTGGTAAAAGAAGACTTTATACACAAATGCTCGTGACGAATTTGAGCAGGAAATTGTTTTAGAATAAAAAATAAAAAAGAAAATAACACAAAAACAAAAACTTGGGAAAGTAAACGCCATTGGAAGTAAAAAAAAAAAAGAAAAAAAACTACACGGGATAAGAAATATGTTTAGAAGAGAAATTAATTAAATAAAATAAAGAAAATTACAAAAATTATTTATAAAAACTAAAAAGGTTGCTAATAAAAGAGAAAAGTCCAAAGCTATTTGGAACATACTTTTTTTTCTCGACAAAATTCAATTTTTGTTACTTACGTTATTATTGCATGTGTGCATAATGAAAGATATTAGTAAGATGGGCTCTGAAGTGAATCAAAAGAAAAGCAGGAAAAATTTGTTTGCAAAAAAAAATTGTTAATGAATTGATTCTTAAGAAAACTTATAATAATTTAGTTTAAGAATATCTCTACTAAGACGTTCCAGGTAAACATATTTTATAATGAACACATTATATATGAAATGAGTATGCACACCATGGCTAATCATAACAGAAACAATCACAGAAACGTTGATTTATTTGGACTTACAAAGCAGCAAGAGCCTAACCAGACACAACATCAAGAAATGTGTTACAGACGAGTAATTATATAAACGAAAAATAAACTAACTGCACTTGAAATAAATCTGTTGTAGGTTACCTTTTTTGTTGTTAATGTTCCAATAAGAAATTGGTTCTCGTCTTTGAAGGGGTAATTAATCATTTCAAAATTTTCTGGCAAACATATCAATAGATAATAATCAGTGACCAACAAATGTAACTATTATATTATAAGGAAAAAAAGGTAAAGATAGTTCGAAAGAAAAAAAACCCTAAAAATCGAAGAATTTTTTAAGAAACTTCTCTTTTTTTTTTGTTGCTGAATTTGATACTGAGAAAGACGCAAAAAGACAACGTTAATCATAAAAATTTAGTTTTACAAAACGCACGCCAAAAAGATTCCAAACTATAAATGATACCTACATTGAAGGAAGTTTTTCAAAACACAAAGTATACGAAGTATACGAAGTATACGAGTACGCCAAGTGGTTGGGGGTTCTCAAAATTCATTTTGGTTACTCTTTTTTTTAGTTAAAAAGGAGGCTACGGGTTTCTATTTCTATTGTAGAAGTACAATAATTAGAAGCTTACTTTAAACAAATATTAATTATACTAGATAAACATAGACATATTTTTTGCGTTTATTGTAAGAATAAGACGCTCTATTTCTTTTGCACAGATGTGGCAAGGAATTTTACTTAGGTAGCTGCCGTGAAGGCGTACCTCTACGGCGTCCGTTGGCACACGGAGTGAGGAAGCGTCACTCGCGCCGCACAAGAATTAAAGCTATCTTGCACTTTCTGACTAAGAACATGTACATTGCATGTCCTGCCTACTAGGCAAGGCCTATCTAACACCTTGTAACGAAGTCTTTTTGCAAATCTGTCCGTGTAACTGTCCATAGAACGAAATATCCTTCACCCGTCATCAAGTAAATTCTAAAAGCAGGTGATCTGGATGTGCGAATCGTTCGTTAAGGTAGACGTTAAAGTGTATGTAACTCTCTGTCGATCGTCTCCATAGCATAAGTGTGGTGTAAGCATGTGTAAAAAAATCTTCTCTTTATATACATGTTTCAAATCTTCAAACAACGTGCCTACTATTGAGTAAGACATCGTAGGTACATACATAAGGACCTTGCATTACGAGAATCGGCCCACGCCGAATATAACTTTCTTACTTGTTGATTATTATTATTGTTTATTTATTTATTTATTAGATGTCTATATATTTTGCAAGTAAATTTACATAGCACGGATTTGAAGGCTGTCCGATAACTTACATCGTATGCTCGGCTGTATTGAAAACTGCACAGCACTTTAGATTTGAACTTGCGGACTTTGAGTTGTTAGTCGCGGTCCTTTGGCTTCTTTATCTTTAGGTAATTATTATTATTAAGGTTATTTAGATTATTATTATTTTATTATTTATAAACAATCTGGATCAGTCACGAACTCGAACAAAAAAAAATGATATCAAGTTGTTTTCTATATATTTTAATTCCTCCTATCGACCATAAGCAAAAATAAACCACTAAGAAAATAATGTTCGGTTGTGCCTGAATCTTTATACCTAAGAAATTTATTTTAGAGAAAGTTAAAAAAATGACTTGGAGTTCTACAATATTAAGTCCTGGCCCATTTTTTTCGTCTCTGCACAGTTTCTACAACATTAAGCGGATAAAAATACGGAAAAAGGGCAAGCGCTTATGCTCAGATCGATTTAGAATTCGATGCTGATCAATAATGTGTGTACTTTACAATGTCCTTGAAGCTACCTTCTAGGTATAGTAAATGTTTCTACCAAAAATGAAATTTTAATACGCTATAGAATTAAATGGTCGTGGACGATGTTTTTTATTCTTGTATAGGCACCAGCGTGTCACGTTACATCTATGGTAGTTTATGAATAGCGAGCAAAAAACTCAATGTTCTTTCAAAAAGATATGTACTCAATTTATATTCCGTAATAAACGTGTCTCTTGATAGGTTTGACCCATTTACGAAAAAAACGTCTACGAAAACTTCCAATGTTTTCGTCAAATTTGAAGCTAATATCCTGATTATTGCGAGTGGGAGAATGTTTACCACACACATTCCCACAAACAGACGGACGGGCGCATGGAAAGACGAACAGACATGCCAACATATATTCAAAATTTGATACTGATCATATATATATATATATATTTACTTAACAGCGTCTTAGAAGTTTCATTTTGACAACTTCGTTTTAAAAAAAATGAAGATATCTCTAGTAGTTCATCATCTTTGACTTAGTTGATTTATTATCCACCATGTTTCGAAATTCGAAATATTTTAGGCTGTATATTTGCTCGAAAAGAGCAAATAGCTGCGTTCATGCGATTGTGTTTATTTACTTACTAATCTCGTTTTCGGCTGGGATTATTTCCGAAATTCCGACCGTCTAAATATTACAGGTAGAATTAGCGTTTTAGTGTAAGCGTACGTATAAGCACATTGTAATTAAGCGTTTGGCTTCCTTACTAATAACAAATCTGTCCGTACAATTGTCCGCCCATAAACATCTTGCAAATCTTTACAGAACATGCCTACTATTGAGAAAGACATCGTAGGTGTATACATAACGATCGTATATTTTATACGCGAATTCATAGACATAAACGGTTAGTTGTTAATTAAGAGTTGCACTCAGAAACGCACGTTGTATTTTTGTTAGCATAACTGCCATACATTCTAATATATTTACTTTCGTAGGCATATACATAATGATCTATATGTTTTGTTACCTATTTTTATTTCTGAGGTATTACCCGCTAAGGTTAGCATATTGAATTGTTCGTGCTATGTAGGGATTAATGGCTACATATTATAATATATTTATTTTTGTTACCTATCCATAGTTTCCATACATGATTAATAATACTAAATAATGATAAACATATACTAATACATACATAAGATAGCATTGACGGAACACATACACAGGATAGCACTGAGATCTATATTCCAAACATACATAAGATAGCATTGATATATCATATAATGCGTGCCAGCCTGTACCAGGCACAGGCAGAGCAACTACGGAACGGCACAGCGATGGTGATTGCGATTATAAAAGAGTGTGACACACCACGCTCGGCACTTCATTTCTGTTGCATCAGCCAAGGAGGTAGGAAATATTCGGGTAAAATAATTCTTTGTTCTTAACTTTAATGGGATTGCAGGCTCAGTTTAGTCGTCTTCCGCGAACAATAGATAGGACCGCTCTCTCCGATGACTTTTTGAAAGGTTAGGGAGAATAAAAGCAACTAGAACAAAAGTAGGAACGGACGAGTGGCCCTATTCGCGCAAGGTTGGCTGCTGTAACATCTTTTATGTATATTGCAGAACATCGGTACGTGAGGAACGCGGAAAGTAATATCGGATAAACTAAACATGGGCAAGAGTCGGGCGAATGGGCGAATCGCCACGCTAGTTTTTCTTTTTCTCCTATGAAAATCACTCATCGCATTCTGTATATCCCAAGTGTTAATAAGATAAGTAATGAGAAAATGCCTATCGAGTTCCCAGTAAGTAATAAAAAAAAAAATAAGTTGGAAGAAAATACACTTCAACACTTTTTTTCTTATATAAATTTCTTCTTCCTGCGTGTGTTGAGTGATATCAAACATCTTTCAACTCGGCTTCATAATCGATCAAGGATCGTTCGCGTCAAATTTCAGCTTCTTATTTTCACTATTGCAAGAAAAAACTCCAAAAATCATGGGTTTTAAAGTTCGCTATATCTACGTGCGGTATCTTCCACACAACTACATTTTATTATCAATTTGTGTTATCATTATCATATCACATATGTAGCAACGATAAAAATTTAATCCGTTGTAAACAAAGGGTCTTGGGAGATATCAAACAATAATCTTTAATGGAAAAACTTCGCCCCTTGTTCATTTATTTCGTGTTACTTAAATGTAAAGAACTCCCAGCATCGAAAAAACCTGACGCTAATTTTTGCATTCGGATTGTGGCTGTCAACGTCGGGTTGATGCATCCAGTACCAAGTTTATAGCTATCGACAGCATATACGATTTTTGTCGATGTCGAATGAAAATTCATTCACATGATACAATTAATGAATATGAACATTATCTAATCCAAGAGTCAAAGCCCATAGTCTTTGTCATTTTATCACAGAATGAATGAATAGCTGGCAATACGTAACTATTTTTATTAATAATTATACGATGATTAATATTAAAAGCAAATCTTAATACGTGCACTTGCTTTCGATTCTTTCTTGGAATGTCATTCTTAGCCTCGCTATCTATCACGTGAGGGCTGCTAAATAAAAGTGAAAAACAATTGCAAAACAAGTAAGAAAGTTATATTCCGTTGGGGCCGAATCTCGCATATTCCCCACCGTTAAAAACTTCGGCGCCTCATGCTTTTATAATATTTATTGTCATACAAAAATCAATGGAATAAAATTTATCTTTCATCTTTTACCTCGCTGCAAGGTATTGTTAAAAAATTTTGTCTACCAAGTGTTTTTATTTGACACATCCGCCATAATTAATTTACAATTAACGCATTTAGCTTGTCGCATTCTACCCTCCAAGCACTTTTATGTGATACCCATATCGCTGGTGTTACTAAGAAAAAATTAATCCAACGAGCCATGCATTTACCCATCACATTTATTTTAGAATTAACGCATTTTTAGGCAGGCAATATATCTTCATTTGAGGAATGTATAAAATAATTTTAAACATTCTGTCTTGTTTACCTTATGATCAATAGGCATAAACCCTCAAAAAGTGAAACAAGAAAATTTAATCATTTGTAACTTTGTGAACTTCACAGTTTTTTTCCATTTTTGCGCATAAGTGGTTGAATTTTTTGCAAAGTAAATGTGGAAAATCTCAGCTTCTAAGTTTTATAATTTCTGAGTAACGAGCAAAAACCAACAAACGAAGTCGCCTCTACCTCGCCAAATTTGAAGTCGATATCTTCATTTTTGCGAGAGTGCTAACAACAAACACCACACAGACGGACAGACGTGAGTAAATCAACTCAGAATTTTACGCTGGTCAAGAATATTGTTACGATAGTCCCAAATCCAGTTAATGCTAACTAATTAATTTTAAGTAATAAATTCCCTAGGGCATATTCGAGACGCGTCGTACGGCTGCCGGCCGAGGAAAACGATTAGCAGAAAAGCAGGTTAACGGATTAAAAATGAGGCCATGAAGTTAGGTGATCGTAACAAGCTTGTAAAAATGTATTTAAGTAGACTATTTGCGGGAGGCAGTTTAGTCGTAAGGGAACATTGAGTCATACGAGAACATTTGAGTCCGTCAAGAATACTAAAATTGAGAAGTCGAGAGTATTGCCTTAAAGAATAGATTGTAAATAAAGAAACTTAGAGTTAAAAGAATTCTGAAGTGCATTTCTCTTGAAAATAATATCCACGATCTAGTAATACGGGCCGTATCGGAAATTTGTAACAATATATATACTTTATAGCGTCTCCGAAGCTTCCATTTAATTGTTACATACGTTATGAAAAAAAACAAAAAGGAGTACACTTGCCTATGACAGTGGTGGGTATAAAATAACAAGTACTGCAGTGTTATGTAAAGTTTAAGACAACGGTACGATTTTTATCGAAAAACATATTCAAAACAATGAGAGTATTAAAAATGGGCAGACCATATTATATATACGATACGCTTACATATACGCATATACTTCCTGTTGGCACGACATCACAAGCCCTATTTATGTTTATCTGGCGATCTATCTGGTTGGTTGACAATTCTTTACCCAACAGAAAACATAATCACTTTTTTAGAAATTTTGAATAAGAGCTTGATGTAAATTCTTTTTGATATTAAAA
Organism: Glossina pallidipes; assembly: GCA_000688715.1. Classification (NCBI taxonomy): domain Eukaryota; kingdom Metazoa; phylum Arthropoda; class Insecta; order Diptera; family Glossinidae; genus Glossina; species Glossina pallidipes. The sequence goes on from KK500079.1 coordinate 112,816, forward strand.
GTTTTTGATAATTTTCAATAAGTTTGCAAGAAATTTTTAATTTTTTCACTTCTTTCGTCAGAAAAATTTCTTTGTTTTCCCACAAAAACACCGTTAGCGGCTTTTTGCAAAGTGTCAAAAATACCATGAGTTTTCGTTAAGGAAGCAAAGGAAGTAGAGAAGAAGAAGAAGCAAAATATTTTTTAAGATCACATGTTGAATACAATTGATAATGGTACTGATAACTATGTTAAAAAATGGTCAATCTCTGTTAAAGTATTAGAAAAAAGAGGAAAAAAGTAAAGAAGTAAACAAGCACAGTGTCAATAAAATTTTTTACTTTCTTGACGCAAGTAGACTAAAAAGAAGGACCCAATATACCCCCAGATTGGATCGCTTGGTGATAATACGAACTATGAGTTATAATTCATATGAAATGGAACAGATAATAAAGTTTCTTTGTAAAAAAGAAGGATTTATTTTCTTTATTGTTCTACTATTTTATAAATAAAGAATAACCTACCAGTATAATTTATTCTTAATAATATATGTAGGAAACCTGTGATAAAATGGATATATTGTATTAACATACGTAAGAATTTTATATTATGCACACACTTAGAATAACTATAAAACTTTTTGCAATATATAGAAAAAGTCTCTAAAAGAGTTTGAACGTATTTATTCCTCGCCTGATAATAGCAGCCGCATAATTCCCCGGATTATCGTTCCCTAATGTAGTCTAGTGCCCGGTCCAAACCGGTACCCAAAATAGATCATTAGCCGATGGCTGTTTAGCACGAAGAGAATCATTGAAACTAAAAGACCTAAACCTCAAAACATATGTTTCTTTTCGCAAACTGCCTGCATACTTGTGTTTCGACCAATTTAGCTCATTTTCAATACTAATCTACGTGTAAAGACTTTCAATGTTTCTGCCAAAAGAAACAGAAAACAGAAAGTCGATATGTTCATTTTTGCCAACAACACATAAACGGACAGACATAGCTTAATCAATTCAAAATTTTATGCTGATCAAGAATATATATTGTTTATGGGGTCTTTGAGGGGAAGCCCCCTTTTGGGTGTTGCAAACATTATGATCAAATGAGTATACCCTCCATTCTTCAGTGGTGAGTATAATAAATCAAAAAGTTTACATTACAATTGTACTCACAGCTGTGTTCCACCTGAAGATGATTGTTCTTGCGGCACTAACTGACAAAAAGGTCGAGACAATTACCTATTTATAGTCAAAATTGCCTGACTTTTATTATTCACAACTCATTGGAATCTCAGATACTTTCATGCCGCATAATATGTGTAAGTATCTTGTGTCACCAATTCAGAAAACAATGTCATTCATTGATTGCAAATTTTATTTTATTAAAAAAAAATTTTTTTTTATTTTATTAAAAATGGTTTTTCTTCTTCTGTTATTCAGCAAATTGGATGGGATGTGTAAAAAAAGCGCAATGTGAACAACGAGTTCTTTTAGGCCTTAATAAAGTTAGGGTTAGGTTTGCTGTATAATGTTATTATTTATTTATTTTAGCAATTATTTGACTAAAGATTTTTTTTTTAATTTTGCGTTTTATACGTCCGCCACGTTATTTTCTTATAGTTTTTATTAAAATATGCACACTATTCGTCCGTCACGTAGGATAGAACAGAGAGCGATGAGTAAATTGCGATGTGAAGATATATTGTGGTATATGGCTATAAAAAGTTATATGTAGGAATTGATGGGTGTGAGAGCAAAAAAGTATAAAAGGGGGTGGATTCATAGATTGCCTGTAAGCGCTTATATGTCTTCATGAAATGATTTAAAACAAGAAAAGACTGTGACGTAAGCTATTAAATTGCAAGAACGCAAAATGTCAAAGATACTGTGGTCACGAAGATCACATATGCACAATTTGCGAAGTGTGGGATGGCGACTAGAAGTGGTATCATTTGGACGGACAAATAGGGTATGATCAGGATATTTTAAGACACCACATGTGCATAAAGAGGTGTTTACTATATTAATTTTGAATAGATGATCATTGCATCTCGTGTGATTGAACATCAGCCTGTTGATAAGACAAATAGTATCACGCCCGAGTCCGCAATTGATAAACCAAGAGGCTTTATTTATATACGGAGATAAGGAGTATAAATGACGAGCATAAGGTGAATTATAGGAACTGAATGCTTTTTGTCGATTGTCCTCAGATCTACGAGAATCACGGCACGGTCGTTATAATGAAATGGTCTGGAAGATGCAATTTTATCTGTAGTGGTGTTCTCAGGAATGCTGACTGGTGAAAACAAAATGTATCAGACTTGAGGCTATAAAGTAAAGATCTGATTTCTAATATGTAGGGATGAGTTTTACCTGAGGGAAATGATTGTAAAGCGGATAAGATAAATTTACTGTCTGAGACTATAAGGAATTTCTTTTGAGCTTCTGGAATCGCAAGACATTCAGTCGAAAATATAGTGCTACATGGATGATTTAAGAAGTAGGGTAGGGAAGTAGGGTATACTAATACCTGGGAACCAAATGCCGCTGTCTACAATATCGGTCTTAGATTCATCAGTAAAAATTAGTGAAAAATGTTTCCATTTGGTATTGACCAGGTCCGAGTGACGTTAGTGTACCTCTGCCGGAGAGGAATTGAGTGATATAAAATTGTAAATGAAAGGTAAAGCCGGATGATTCTCAAAAGATAGAATAGTATTAGATAAAAAATCGGCGAATAAAAGAAATCTTTCTTGTAGAGGCATAACTTTTGCCATCAGTTCCAAGCTTAGTATATGTGTAGCATTCATGCCACCAAAAGCCAAATTAAGGCATTTCCATTGGATTCTGCATAATTTCAGAAGGTCCTTCTTTGCGATGTCCAACAAGAGCATATTTTAATTTTGGTCTGACTAAGCCCAGATACAATTTAATCATGCAAGAGGGGTCAGAGCCCCAAGAAATACCACAAATGCGTTTCAATACATTAATGAATTAAAAACATTGTTTAGCAGTTTTGTCAATGTGAGCTGCTGGGGAAAATTCCAGTGTAAAAAGCCGAAAGCTTTAACGAACTGGGCAAAAGAACCATAGATGAGCAGAAGAGTAACTATGGGGTCTCTCCATATTTTTGTAAAGCATTTGGTCTTATTGGCTGAGCTGAAGTGATTCAAGACGAGAGGAAATAATGTCCAGGGCAGATTGCAAATTGCGCCTACACAAATCTGGATTAGAGTTGGAACTAAAAATGACAAGATCGTTAGCGTAGCCCAGGATTGACGTGTTTTCAGAAACAGGATTGAAAATTTTGTTAATATATAAATTACAGCAAAGAGGATTCAATACAGATCTCTGAGGAACATCTGTAAAAGGTCTCCTTTGTACAATAGCATCAACATTTTTAATTAACATGTTCTTTTAGAGAAAGAGGTTATACAGAGAGACCAATTTACAGAATTTGGTAGCGAGATTCAAAGAGAGAAGGATAGTTTTTAAGATGTTGATATTGATAGAATCAAACGCTGAGGTTATGTCCAGAAAGCACGCAATGAGCATATGGTTCTTAGCAAATCCTGAATTTATTGTTGACACCAAAGTGAGTACAACACTTTCTTAAAAATTTTTCTAAGGTGGAAACTAACACAATACATCTGCAAGAATTAAGATTAGCTAGCGAGGCATTCCTGTTTCTTAAAGTGAAGATTTGGAAGTCGTACCAGAAAGAGGGTATATAGCCGGTAATTAGAATATTGTTAAATTCTTTTAGTAAGATTAATCTGTTTTCAATATTCAAGATTTTGAGGTGATTGTTATGAATAGCATCTAAGCCCGGAGATGAGTCTTTTGAGAGATTTATCGAGCTCAGAGAGAGATATGTCGTTTAAGAAAAAACTATCACGTTCCTCATCGAGCGAAACAGAGGGGATTGCAGGACCAGAAGGTCCAGCACGCTTGTCTCAGAACTTCTTAAAGAATTTTGAGGAAATGGAACAACGGGAGGAAGTGACACCTCTGAAATTTTTGACAGTGCTTCAAAGATCTGAAATTGACATGTCATTGTTGACATTTTCACAAAATTGTTTCGAACCTTTACGTTCTTCCAACCTGAGAGTATAAGTATATTCTTTTCTAACATCGGCCAAATTTTGAAATTTATTCTAGAAGGGGATCTTTTGCACTTATTTACAGCGAGCCTAAGTTCCACCATTTGTTAGGAGGGTAGGATTTTTGTAAGACTTTCGGTTCAGAGCATCAGTGAAAAACTTTGAGAATCTATCAAAGAAGCATCACGAAGTATCATTGGTTTGGATGGTATTTGGAATGTTACGGATAGTACTGTTAAGTAAAGAAGTTTGATATACCTTGGAACATAGGTATGTGAGTGGCAGTGCGTGATATGATGCAAATGAAGACCAATTTTGACTAGACAGTGAGAACTCCCTAAGGTATAATTAAGAGTCCTCCAGGTACTCAGAGCAATTAGATTTGTTGTAAAGATCGAAAGATCTATGCAAGAAGAAACGGAAGCAAAATGAGTAGGATCTCCATTATTCAGTAAAGCTAAATTGCTGCTTTCAACAAAATCGTGAATTTGTTTGCCTTTTGAATTGGAGAAACAACTACAGCAACAAACACTGTGAACATTAAAATCACCACACATTAATGCAGAAGTGACTGTCTGTGATGTCTGTTTGTCTGACTGTGAACTCACAGTCTCGGGATTTGAAGATTTTATATTGGAAGGGGAGATGATGATTGCAAGAGTTGTCATCTTTTTGGTTGAAACTGAGACAGCAGACTCAGTGTTTGGTTGTTTGATTGTTGGTTGAGAAGTCGGACGGGGCAACTTAGGAAAGCTCTCCAGAGAAATTAAAAAATTTGGATTATTTAAGTATGCGTAATTACTCTGACAAAGAGAGTAGATTTCTGGTTTGAGACGTTCTGTTGCGTCTTTTTTCGATTCGGCAATTTTCTTGTATGTTGGAGAAGTTTTGGAATTAGAAAAGTGATCAGCCAATTATGCATTTTTCAATATTATGAGGACAATTTGTAGAGCAATCATGGCATTTGTCACAGAAAGGGCAGAGTGGCGTTTGGCGTGAGCACACCTTATCAGTGTACCCGAAACGCCAACATTTGTGGCGTTGTAAAATCGGCTCGACATACGATTTAATTGGAAAGTTAGTGCCTTTCAAACAGATGTGAGAAAGCCAAACATTGCCCGAAAAACTCAAACGGACTATGTCAGATAGAACCGAACTTAAGCAGATTTTTGGAACATGCATTTGAGTGGATTTCAACTTCGGTGGAATCAGAGATGATAGAAGCGACCCCACGGATTTCACACAATTCGGACAGAACATACACGTTATAGATATTGGTAATGAAGATGAAGTATTGGCCGCAATAGAATTTGCCGCAGCAGCATCGGAATAGATCAATTTAATTTTTTTGTTAGAAGCAAAAAAAATTTCTAAGTTATGGAAATCACGGTATAAATTTCGGCCAAGTTCGATTATTGGCAAAGTATTTTTTCTGGACTGGATAAATACACTATACTCACTTTTGTTGTGGGCATAAGCTCTGGCCCTGGCAATTTTAATGTCCATACTTTCGATGAAGACGGTGCGGCCTTGTGGCCAAACCATGTTTGTGAATTGAGTTTTGTATATTTAGGGATCATAAACAGTAAAGTTATGAAACGGAATGGAGCCGGAGAGTGTAGTGATGTTTTTTGAGTGAGATAAATGCGATGTTTCAATTATTCAGCAAATAAGAATTTTTCTTTCTGATCCGAGAAAAAAATTAATTCTTCTTAAAATATAATTTTTTTTAATTATTCATTTTTTCACAGAGAACAAATTCTATCACAACTGTTGAAAGCCATTAGAAATGATTATTTTCCTTTTTTTGGAATATGAAGTTTAGATGGTTTATACCATTTCAATTCGTTTAAATTTACAAAAATCTTGTATGGGTTGGCTTTTATTTACGTTTGTATTGGTTTGTTATTGAATGTAACACGTTTTTCGTTTGTAAACAAGCAAACGTCAAATTTTTCTTTTCTTTTTTCGCAATAAATTTCGAATAACGAAAGCCACACATAATTCACAACCAAATGTGTTTCAATGTTCGTCCAAATGACAGCTAGTTAACAAAAAGATACACAATCAATGCCCTGCACCGTCTGTGTCTGAAAACCCCTCTAAATGCTTATCTAAAATTGCTTGTTTATAGATAGAAAAACTAAGATATCTTTTTTATTTAATTTAATTTATACTAATGTCGAAAATTTCAAAATCGATGATTTTTACTGTTATGAATCATGGCAACATTGCCCTAGGAATGATCCAACAGCTGTGTTCGATAATTACTCTTAAAGAGTAATTCTTTTTTCTCAGTGGTCGAAACGGAATTGGTTGCATTGGTTGTGACAGAATATGTGTACGCAGAAGAGTAATGTCGATTGTGTTTTCATTGAAGTCCCCAAAAATATTTAAAAAGTAAAGATTAAAAAAAGGAAAAAGGGTAACAGCAAAATAGAAGAAGAAATTTTTCTTCTCAAAAATGGTAAAACAAATAATTCTTCAATTAGAAGAATAAGTTTGGTGTGCGAATGTGTTAGTGCGACGAAGTTTTTTGTTCGCGTTCATAAGTTAAAAGAAATTTAGGAATAAATGCAATTCTCCAAACGAAAGCCTTAAAACACTAGGCAACCAAAGTTGTTGGCAAGAAAGAAAGTTGAAAAGAATTTTTTAATGGGTTGGGTTTTTGGGGCCAAAATGGCAAAAAGCCGACAATACATACGCAAATATAAAGCCAGGATAAACACTCATTAAGAGAATCAAAAAATTCTGGACTATGAAGTTAAGTATGAAATAGCAAAAAAACTTTCAATAGAGTTACCAGCCTTAATGGAAATAAAGCAATTACGGATGGAATTCGATTTTTATTTGTCAGTTTCACACAATTTTTGTTGTTTTGAGGAAATTATCGTGGTTTAGTTATTAATTTTTTTACGTTATATGAATTTTTTTACAATTATATTTTTTTAATTTCAAATTTACTGTTTTTTCCTGTTGAAATGTCATACAAAATATAATTTGTGCGACTGTATATATGTGGGCATTTTCCTATTATTAATAAAACAATAATTAGCAACAACAGTAAAAAAGAAATTCCACAATCAGTAATATATCCGCACGTCATCATTTGTCTACGAACGCCTAGAAAACTAATTTTGTGAAAAAAACAACATATTTTCCAACATCGATGAGGTAAGAGCAAAAAATGCAAGCAAACAATTTTACTTTCATATGTTCAATTAACACTTAATTCCATAATATAAATAACGCTCGTTGTCTATTTATCAAAGTTTCATTACAATTGTTATCGATTTAAACAACACTTGTTAATGTTTTGTTACAAAAAAGAACAAAAAAACGTGGCACTCTAAGAATAAGCGAAGGTGTTTTGTTAAAAATGAGCGAACCGCAAACCTTGTGTTGGGTTTTTCTTCCATATGTATGCGACGACGAAACTTGGAAAGTTTTTGAAAATGTGATATCTTTCCGATACATGTAAATGATAAAGAAGACACCAAAAGGTAAAGGAGTTTGAAACAAGAATCACTGAAAAGCTTTTTCATTTTTGTGAAAAAGACATTTCCTTTAAAAATTGGTAAAAATTGAACATATAAGATAGTGGATAATTCTTTAATGAAACAGTATTAACCGGCCGCAAAAATCATTGACTTCCAAAGAAAGTAGGAACTACTTGGTCTATGGATTTTTGTTTAAGACTATTTTGTCATTATCCACCTTGGTATTAATCTTGCCGACCGTTGCTATTGTTTGCAGCAGAGAGAAGAGGAAACAAAGTAATTGTTATCGTTTTATGAATATCAAATGCTTGTCTCTATTTTAGTCTCCCTCGAATCAATTACTCTTTTGCAAATTAATATAGATCCTATCATTATAATTTACAACATATTTACTCTTCCTATTTTAAATCATAATTAATATTCATCTTCTACGAAGGCTTGCTTTTACATATGTGGTTAGACTCTTCTTCATTTGGATTAAATACATTCACACACTATATTATGGAATGCCTATATTTGCATAATTTTTGTTGCAAACATTTTATGTAATCTGAAACTTTTCATTTTGTAAAATGATGCCATTATTGGAGGTGTTGTTGAGCAAGTAAAAGAAAAAAAGTTACGCCAAACGCAAACAACTGCTATTGTTTTCAACTTGTTTTCTCGGAACCGTTATTGAAAAAATGGAAGACATTAAATATCAAACGTAGTCTTTTTTTTAAAGTCCATGTGATGAGTTTCAACGTTTTATCACCATATATTTATTCAATTAACTTCTTGTTCTTGATTTCTGCCCAATAAGTATTTTTGGTGAATAGGTTTATATTCAAATCGACTATTTACATTCAAAGTTTAAAAAAGTTAAAAATCGTGGTAATCATTGGGTAGGTGTAAAGAAGTACGATGCAGGGAAAGCGCAAAACAAGAAAATTATTTTTTATCACACCAGCGGCGCTCGGATACAACTTAAAATTAATTGGATTAAAATTGTTTTTATTGCGGGAGAGTAAATATTAGAATCGATATTTTATAAAAACAGCATATACATTAACAAAATTATTACCATCTTCGCATTTGAAGCCTAATTTAATGCTGGTTCCCGAAACACTATCCGGCGTTTTAGAGATTTGGCGATGTTAAGGAAGTTGTAGTCTTGTTCAGTAATTAATTGTAATGTGAGTTAGTATGGGCGATTTCACATATGTCGTCAAGTTTTGTAGACTTTTGTCTATATTCAACGAAAGAGGTTTAGCGTTTATTAGTAATAACCGAGTCATTTAACCTATCTTCTGAGTTATTATCCCATTAGCGCGAATGTGTATCTTCGCTTCTTATTTTTTATGGAAACATAAGTAGATTACAATACGTGATTCTATTTAATCAATTTAGAATGTCCTGATAAATTAGAAAAAAAAGAATAAAAGTAGATGTAGTTACGTCACTCCGCTTAACTTCTTCCTTCACACACAGATGAAGGAAATCTTTACCACATTGTTTTTAGTTTCCAGAGAACCGGTAAAATCTACAAACTCTTAAACACCAGAAGATTTCGTTTCTAAATTGTTGAAATTCTTTTCTCGTTGGCATTCTCATATCCACAAATATAGAACTAAAATATTTTTGGTATGTTTACATAGGTCAGTTTTGAAAATTTATGTAATTCGCTCACATTCACTCTACAGTTGTTAAGTCACTGAAACCACTTTTGAAAAGCTTGCGACTTCAACGTATAGTCATAAATTATTTCTCTTCTAAAATCGTCTCTAGACGTCTATAGACGTACATGTTCAATATTATGCAAAGTTGTTGTTTCTTCTTGTTCATTACTAAGACCATAGTAAAACTTTTGCTACGATTTCAAAAACCGGTGATTATGTGCATTCTGCTATATTTATTAAATGTATTTATATCTCAGAAAAGAGGAAACTAAATGCATGCACTATTATGTCAATTTCGTAACTTGAAATTGTCCCATTAGACAGTACAATATTCACAATACAATCAAATGTTTTAAGTAATTGTTGTTAATAATTTAAGACCATTTTAACGACAATTTTACGCCTCCTACTAGGAATAAAGCAAATATATCTCAAACCGATATTTTAGTGATCCAAGCAGACTGATAAAATCAGTATACCCAAATGTTGGCGTTTGTCGTTTAATTAAAGCAGACATTTAAAGAGATTTTTTTCTCTTTTTTAGGCAAAATTTTAAGTGGCATCCTGCCAAAGCTTTAAACAAAATTATCACGTTTGCAGTCTGACGATCTCTCTCGTGATTTTGTTTTAATTTTCTTCTACATTGTTTTTATTTTACATGATATAAAAAAAAATTTATATATATATACATATATACAATAAAACTATATATGTATGTGCACAAATTAAAGGCAGAGGTAGATGTAAAATCATAGGTAAGTTACGTTGTTTACCCAAATACGAAATTTTCTTATTTCCAAGGAAAAAAGGGCCTGAAACGTTGAAACTGCCGAAGTAAATGCCGATATTTTTTCGGCAAGCGGAATTTATCACTTTACGTGTTTGTGTAGAAGCAACGTCATCATATGCGTTTGCCTGGAAAACAGGTTTTGGTCTTTTAACTATTTGGCACTTCTTCGGTAATCGTGTGCCGATTCCACCTTATATAGGTGCAATTTTTCTCATATTTTTGGAAGGGCTTTCAGCACGATTTATCTGGCATTCTGCCTCCACACAGGAATTTTCGTGAGGAACAATTTCAGGCTAAGCCGGATGTTCCGAATAAAATTTAAGATCGAAGTTTAAAAAAAGGAAAAGCTGTAAAGTTTTTAACAAGGAAAAATTTTGCCGACATTTAAACTTTTTTTTTGTTAGATAGAGTTTTGCGGTCATATTTATTATTTTAATAGATGGATAGCAGTGCGAAAAGTAGTGGCACGCATACGAAAATGACGAATTTTGAAAACCTATCTCTTGGTTGATAAACAAATGCCTTCGTATGTCGTTCGTAAATGTTTTTTGTATATTATAAACGCCAATGCATTGCAATTGCGAAAAAACATTTTATTAAAGTGTTCGCAAATCGGTCGGGACAATTTATAAATTTGGAAAAGGTAATAAGTTTTGACCACCATAAGCTACCGATCAGTGTATAAGTTATAGTATGCCTATTCTGTGTCTACAGGGTTGTAGACGCAAGGTCATCAAGTATGTGTATATGGGTAGCAGCGCCATATAGAATGCTTATTCCTTGTAGAAAACAGAAGATTTATCTTTTTTCGTCCGATGAAAAATGTATCTTTTCTTAGAGACGTGGAGTCAAACATTACAATGCAAATGTTTTTGGAAGAGCTGCAAGTGTTACTGCGCAATATACATATCTTCAATGTTAACCTTCTCTGCCAGCTATTGCAGCTATGGAGAATCCAAAAATACATTAGGCCATCAATCTACGGTTTACCGAATAGTTATATTTATATGATTATATTCTTGTGCAGTAGCTTGCAAATATAAACGAAGGTGTCCGATCGAAAAGTGAGCGAAGAGTGATGGCGTGCCTGACAATTTGTTGGGCAGCCTGCTAACTGCCGGTGAGATTCACGAATGACCGCGGGGACGAAACGCATCTCTCGCGTGCAGCCAACGTGGTAAAGTGAAACGAAAAATGTTTGGAATCAATTTTAGGAGCTTCGGTATTTCGCAACACAATTAAAAACAAAAGCTGTTCACTTTTTGATCTTGAAAAAATAATTTAGGAACATCAAACCGTCAAATCCCTATAAACACAGACTAAGTCCACATAATATAACATTTTGTTTGGGCGATGAATATAAGAAAAGAAAGAGGAAAATTTGCGCAACTTGTTATTTTAATATATACAGGGTGCCTGTTGGGTACAAGTGAATAAGCGAGTTTAACAAACTAACAGCATGGCACTAGTGCAACACACCAGAATAATACGTCATACAAGCAAAATATGCAAACATATATACCGTTTTACGTACGTGTACTACAAAAACAGGAAAATAAAAAAAGATTATATAAAATCGTACAAAAAAAGAGAGAAATAAGATATAAATGAGAAAATTAACCACACGCTCGATTTCTATAAATGTGCATGCATGCGCATGTATTAAACATTAATTTCTTATACGAATGTGAAATACGTATGGCTGTGCATATGACACATTTGTTTATTTGTTAGTGTTGGTGTTCGTGGTAGCTAGTGTGTTTATATATATATATACATAATTGTGTTAGTATTCATAGTTTGTAGTTTTGGTGACGCCAACGTTTGTTTGTGTCGATGATCGAAGCAATTATTACCACTTGCTTGAATCAAAAGTCAAAAAAACAAAACGTCTACCACTACAACTGCCTAAATTTATTTTAATGGAAAACAGAAAATAAAACGTTACATTACTATATATTGAGCATACTATAAACTCACCCCGAAGTAAGCTTGGTGTAAATGCGTTCCATAAGGTTCAAGCATTGCTCTTTGGTTTTGATAATTATTCAGTGTTGTTTGCAAAACACTATATACTTACTAATCATTCATTGTTATTTGACATTTAAAGGTAGATGTTTATACTTGCCATCGACAAATTGTGCCAATACACCAATAATATCGTGCTAGGTTTTTCATTTTATTTGTAATATCCAGAAATACTCATTAGATACTTCAAAGCGAGGTTCCGCGTTCAATTTAATAACGTTTGCTCATTGTTGGCAAGTTCTCGATTCCAAAAATTTGAACAGAAAAGAAAAGTTGATACATAAGTCGAAAACACGGACGTGACAGGTTTAGGGGAAAAAATTGCATTTTACTCCATGTATTCAAAAGGCCCTAAGATATATCTTAAAGCTAGCACAGGCTGCGCGTGCAGGGATCAACCGATTTTATTATCTCGAACTTGGTCTGAAACATAGATGAGTAAAAGATTCCCTTGTTTCTAATCAACTTGGACAACTATGCTCTCAACATGCTAATTTACCGATCCCATAGTCATTTCGAATCACTAATAACTATAATTCTCTTGAATCTAATTTTGGTAAAGTCTATTTTCGGCAAATTCGCAAAAATTAAGACGATAGCAAGTTGAAAGTTAAAGTTTGGGAGGTCTACTTCTTTACCTAATAAGTAAGGTGAGGTCTATCTAACAACACAAGAGCTAAGCAAGCCAAACAAATAGAGTAACTGCAAAACACATGCGGCAATTTTTTCTTATTTTCGTCATTAGCTTGTATTCGAAAAGGGACATTCCAGATATTCATCGCGACAGTATTGAAGTTTGTCTTACAAACAACCAATGCAATACATAGAAATTTACATTTATTGACGTATATACTCAAAAATTATGTTTAACAATTAGTCATAAATAAATGGAGTTTTATCAGAAGCTTTCTCTGATCGAGTCTTTACGAGTCGTACTTGTGCGTGTAGAAGAGAAAACAATAAAATTAATCGATTTTAGTTGAAAATGTTTAGCGTTCGGAAAAATCCATCGAAAATCGATAAAAAAATCAGTTAAAAATAATCGATTAAAAAAAGAAAGATTGTACGTATTTTGCTAAAGAGTGTTATTGTAGCGACTGTGATTGAAATTTGCAATTAATCGCTTGGGCGTTATAATTACGACCAGCTCGAAAATCCCAGATTTGAGAAAAATGCCATTAAATTTCAATTATTGGTAGATGTACAGCTATATGTTAATGTTAGTGTCCGTGTTTTGCGACGTTGTATCAAATTTGATATTCCGCCGCAATAGTCATAATAAAAAATCATAGCTCAGAAAAAAAAAAATACTTTGCGACTGCTCTGTGACTCGTGGCGCGTCTGTAATGTTGTTCAAAACATGAAGAGTTCAGTTTAATTTCCCCTCATAGCGGTTTCATTATGAAACCTTTTTTATATCATTTCAAGAGTGTTCAAGACGATAAAAAGTAGACTGAAGTAGTACCTGAAATTTGTTTCAAATAAAAAATATGATCTTTACTAATATCTTTTTAAGTTTTTCATTTTTTACCCTTTACTTGTCTCTTAAAAAATCCTCAATTTATAAAGAATCCGTCGCGTTACGACAACAGATAAAGAATTTGAGGTGGGTCAGACTGTCTTGCAGAAAAAAGCTGTTTCAGGCCTGTTATTTTTACGTTTATATGCAATAACAGATTGTTTGACGTCCGCAATGAAAAGGGGAAATTGTAAGAGCATAACATTGTTTGTTTGTTTATTGAAAATTAATTTCATAAAACTTACAATGATTGTTTAATTATTTCCATGTTGTTTCTTCTGTCAAACTCTTACCTTCCCTCCTTTTTTGCGGTACTATAACTGAATGTCATTGTCATTATGCCTTTCTTGTGTGCCTGGGTGTATGTGTTTATATACATGTATAATTTATATAAATGTTAGGCCAACATAAAGTTAAAATAACTAGTAAAGTATTATACGCTGGTGAGCTTTATTTTCAAAGTGTCAATGGACTTTTTCTTTTTGTTTACGTCTGCTTTATGTAAGCGTGTGCGCGCGTTTTGCGTTTTGGTTATTTATGGCATCCACAAATATGCCTTTGTCTGCTTTTTTAAATGAAATTATGGAAAAACTTGTCCATTAGAGCGCGATCCTTGTATATAGACATCGTACAATGCGCAAACTATATCGTTCATTCTATGTTCGCCTACTCAGCTTTTTTAGTGCTGCGTCAGTATGCTTATGGCAGATATAGATAAGTGGTGACCTCTATCATGCTCATTTTTAGTTTGACCCAATTTTCGTTTTTTGCTTTTGTTTATTTAAGGCTGCTTTAGATAATCTTTGCTGAATGTCTTCAGTAGAGAATGAATATTATTGTAAACATATCAATGCATCTACCTTTGATTGAAATATTAGATTTACTAGGATCTATTCCCCGTATGACATAAGAAATGTAGCTTGTTTGTGTATTTATAGGAGCATTTATTTATAGCGGTGGCCTTAGTTCTTCTCTTATTTCATTTCTTACAAACGTTAAAACAGTTACATAGAATTCAATCTTAAATATCCGTTCACCTCAACTCTATATATGAGACTTATTCACTGAGCGAGTGCAAATGAGAGAATTTTTACAAAAGGGTTCTTATTTGGGCTAGTGCTAAATTTTAAATCGCCAATTGTTGTAAATTTAATAGTTTATAAATTTTTGCCGGTTCTTCAGCTGTAATATGTTTGCGTGCGGATGAACTTAATCCATGTGCCAACTGTCAACTTTGGATTCTTAATCTATGAATTTTAAAAATCTCAGAAGGGATTACAACATAAATACGAATTCTGCAATTTTCGCGACCGGCAGAGTGTCAACAATACAATTCGCAAAGACGAACAGAGTTGATGCTGATCAAGAGTATGTACGGTCTGTGAGACTTGCAAGCGGTATTCAAAATTAATATACCGCCGTTATTTGACGGTAGATATAATAAGAAAGCAAAAGTTGTTTTTGAACTATTTATATTAAATTTTATATTGATATCTTATATAAGTTGTTAATTCTGGATAACATCTAAGAACTTTTTTGTTCTCTTTTTCCAATTTTTTGACTATTGCAAGCGCCTTTGGTACGAGAGTTTTGTTCCTTTTTAAGTTTGGTTATAATGCTTATAAAGCTTTCACTGGTGCCGATTTTAGCGGAAACGATACTTCGTGCTTCACGTCCAAGTAAATGGAGCCTAATTAACTGCCCGAGAATTATATACAATAAATGTGTTCCGTGTCCACACCCAAATATATGAAACCTGGAATATATCCCCACCCAATTAGGTTTTTACGTTTCTCACAAGTGTTGCGCTAATGTCACGTGTAGTGAACGTGCGTCTCGAAGCTGCGTTTTTTTGGAGCTTAGACATATCGCCACACGAAAATATTTTTTCTAGCGACGAATTTTAGTTTTGTGCCAAATCATTTCCATTTGCATTTCCGTCTTAATTAGAAGGATGGTGCTGTTAAGTCGTTACGGATGATGAATAACGAATGCCTTATGTTTTCCAAAGTCAAAATATGTAATGATGAAGACTAGGTAAGCCATTAAATTAAAATATGCGGCAAAGCTGAATATCCGCAGCACTCTATTTGGAGGGTCGGTTGGATACAATGTTTCGTGCACTCGTAACTAAAAAATGCTAGAAGAAAGAATTGACGCAGTTGGGATGCGCATTGTGCCAAAAGTCGTCATATCATTTAACAGTTTCTGCTTCTTATGCCAAAATCTATCCAGCGCTCAACTGGAACAGCTTTCCCTGATCGCTGTATTCATTTATTACAATCGATAAGTTATTCGAGCATAGCTTCCATTCTTATAATAATAGTCAATAAATAGGTCGCTCGTATGAAAGCTCAAAAATCGTGTTGTTTTCTTCACAGTTCGGAGAGATAGTGCGTACTTCGGGAGAAATAATTGGTACTTCTTGTGTTTCTTCTCTTGAAATTTTCAGTTTTTCATTGATCAAAAAAGGGTAAAAATTTAATTGCTCACTACTAAAAAAATTAATCAAATCTAAACTCATTTTCCATTCCTTAGAACACATCCAAAGTAGCAGATATAGTTATATTGTCTGGCCCTTTTTCGTCATTTGGTCACCACAAATATATCAATCAGAACGAATGCAATTCATTAGTAGAGTCATAAAATGAACTACTCCATCTTATGTAATCAGTTGAAGCTTCGACATATTCATAGACAAACAGTGAAAATGTCATCTGTCCTGTGTTGCATCATCATAAGCAGCAAATTTTTGGTATGTTTACATATTATGTTTAATTAGAGTTAATTTTTTTAAATTTTTGGTTTGCTGCTTTTGCCATGAAAAATGAGCGGAAATTCGTTGTTTTGCAAAACGCTTTGCTTGCAAGTATGAACGAACATTTTAAAAAAATTGCACAATTCTCGCTAGCTATGGCCTTTATATGGCTTTCTTTTCAAAGAATCTTCTTTCTTTGTTGGCTGGGAATAAGAAGAAACGAGGAATATCTCGAGTGCAAAACACAACTACATTGACCGCAATGTTAAATCAATTTAGAATGGCGCTCCTCTTGCACACATTTATTTGGCTTGTGTATTATTTATGGCGTATTACTGAATATTACGTGTGGTCGAGTAAAAATCATACACCAGGCAATGGCATAAGCGAATTTTGGCGTCTTAGCTTGAAGACGTTTGTAAAAAGCCTCTTTTGTGTCGAGAAAAAAAATCTTACCAGATGCGCGCAAATAAATGCTTATGACTTTTTATAAAGTGTGACGCTTTTCAAGAACTTGTCAAACTTTCACTTCTCCATTTGAAAGTACTGTCATCAGCTTCGGTACAGTATGATTTGTTCCAACTGAAACAAGCGGTAACTAGAGAGAGCGATCAGCAACAAATGATGTACATGACTAACCGAAGAATGAATGCAATTCGCTGAAAGGTATGATACCGTGATGTCTCAGTACGTGCTGACAGATCAACTCAACAAATGCACTCTGCAATATTACGTACATATCCACGTGAAAGAAACCGAATAACAAAAATAATTTTTTTGATTCTATATAGAATCGCTGCGCAACTTAAGCAGAATATGCAAAGCAATGTCAAGTTTTTCATGCGAATTGTTGCTGGTTGCTCTCTACATTCTACGGTGTGGTAGTTTCCGGAAAGATTATATTTTCCTTGTCCTAAGTTCTCTCAATAGCTTTTTTCTACATGTCCGCTGCTACCTTCTTTTAAGTATTCTTCTGATTTTTGCTTTTTGCTTACATGTGTACATGTATATATGTTCTTATTGATTAGTTATTGGTTAGTATTTATAGTTTATTAACATTGATTTCTGTTTACTGATTTTGCATATCCGCCAAAAGCCTTACTTTTGCTTTGTTAGGATTTCACGGCTGTTGTAGAAACTATCGTTATGGAATTTCTATATACACCGTGCCTTGGTAAATCAGGTCCTGGCTGCGATCGTTCGATATTATCGTACGAAATCCACTGGCGATCGAGGTGCTGATGCAGCTGCGAAGAGTTACGCTAGTCATGTCCTGGCTTTAGAAAGCGGGACATCGATCTTTATCGGCTTTTTATTCAGGGAAAAATGGGATTGTCTGAAATTAATAAGGGCCTAATGGTACTGTCTTGCAAATTTGAAAAAGTACAGGCCGATGTTCGGCGAGCGGTCCTTTCTAAACTGTTTCTAATTTGCTTCATAATAGTACGAGATCAACCTGTAGTGTGGCATGTAGGCCCTTTTCTGTGAGTTCGCAGAAAGCTCATGCTTCTGAATTCATTGCTTCTCCTCTTAGCTTGACTCCAATAGTAAGCTACGTCTCGTAATCTCGTCTCTAAATTTTTTAATGGCACTCTGTGCTTCATTCTTTGCTATAGATACAAATCGTAAAGATGAAAGTAAGAATTCCTCTATTGCTAACAAAGCTGACATCGCTGACGGACGGATTAGTCGTCTTCGTGTCAGCTATGTGGATGCAGCAAGATTATATGCTTCCACTGATCAAATTCTATACTGAAATACCGAAAAATAAGAACAAAACGTTGTTTTATAAGATACTTAGCTTTTTCTCGGTCGTTCCGGTCAAACAACCCTCCCTTCCAAGCATGCGCCTGCATTGATTCAACAGAATACTTAAATGCTACAAGATTGAGAAAAACAAACTCTTTTGAAAAATGTATTAAAAGCTGAAGTATGGCTGGCTACTTCAAATACTCTTCGTTGAGGTGTAAATTTAATCACTACAACCACCAAAATTATTGTGGATAGCTAGAAAAGATGAAATCTTACTCGTCTTCTTATCTTGTTAATTCCAAAAGAAGGAGCTCTACATTCCCTGCATCAATGCCTTTTAACAGCTCTGACTCCTCTGAAGATTATGGAATCTCAAATCTCTTTGCCGACTACTTGCAACGAAATTTTTCTACTACTAGGATCTATTCTGTTGTTAACTATCCGTACCAAATAATAAACACAGTTTCAGTTCCCAGCTTAGTCATTTCTGAATGTGATGCATAATAAAGTTTAAGTTCATTAAAGTACAGCTGCTCACTAGAGCCCGATGGAATCCAATCATCTACTCTTAAATGAAGGATTTTGCGAGGCGGTATCCATTATTTTTGACCTCTCTTAAAAACTGGACCTTTCCCGTCGTGTTGGGGAAGTAGTTCTTTATTGCACTGCACAAAGGTAGAAGAAGACACCTCGTGGTAAACTGTAGGAATGTTGCTAAGTTGAATGTTTTACAAATACTGTTTCAACAAGTTGTTACTCACCGTATTCTTTTCCCCATTAAAGCAGCTGTTTTTCCATTTCTTCATTCCGCCTTCCTAGAAGGAAGATCAACCTTTACAAACTTTTTAGTTTACTTGAAGGGTGTGAAGTTATATTTAAATATAACTAGCAAAGATACAAACCATTCTTTTTACGGAGTTCTGTTAAGGGCTTAACTACCTCTGAGATTTCGTTTAATAGAGTTCTGTTAAGCCCTGTTGGCCCTTATTTAAGCCAAAATACAGTTAAAATAAAACTTTTCGAGAATTCTTTTACAAAATATAATAAACAAAACATGCATTTATGTAAATTAATTAATATTTGAAAAGTCAGAATTTTTACACTATGTCACAAATGAGGTTGAGAAAGCGAAAGCCATGCTCTGTGAAAAAACGAATCTAGGCCAGGGTGAATCCTCTGTTAATAGCCTCTCCAACGATGTGCAGGTTATATTAAGTTTTGCTCGGAGAACTTTTTTATGGGACTTTGAAAATTTCCATAGTTAACATAGTATGGGCTAACAGATAAGCAGAGAAGAGTGTGAATTAAATATAACTAGTGTAGTAACTAAATATAACTAGCAAGGACAAAACCCAAAAAATTTATATAGAAATAGTTCATGGGAGGATTTAAATCAAAATATAGTTGAAATAGAACTTTTCGAGAATTTTTTTAATAACTATCATCAAAATCATTTACTTAAAATTTGGCATGATAAAGTTTTTGGTTGGTTGAAAAAGCGTGAATTTTCTTCGCTACTGTGGCTAAACCATGCCCTGCGAAAAAATGAAACTAACAGTATGTAAATGCTTTATTAATAGCTTTGCCAACAGTGTGCAGGTTATATTCAGTTTTGCTCGGAGAATTTTTTATGGCACTGAAAATTGCCTTAACTTCAAAATTGTACTTAACATAATATGGGCTAATACATATTAAGGGTGCGAAGATAAATTCGAATTTAACTAGCAAAGACACCTACCAATGTTAAATAATTCCAATTAAAATCCAGTTGGATTTTGAAATTTGGTATGTTAGCGTAAAATAGATATGGGTAGAAAAAGTCACATATATTCACCTATATCACGCGAATCTATATAAAAGCACCTATCGAATAAACAAAAACAAATTGAACTTTTCTATCGGGAACTATTTTTAACGATTTTTTGAAATTTGCTATGTAAGCATAAAATGCATATGCGAGAATACCCAAATTTGAGACTCTAGTGCGGCCACATATTTATGTTCCTCGGCTATTAATAGAGGGTTCACGCCGTATTATTATTTCGTACGGCATGGTTTGCCCAAAGTGGCCTCTTAAACATAGCTTTTATATGCCTTCGCTAATTATACTTATATAATTAAATATGAATTTAGTTGGCTTATTAATACTGGTTGTATGCAGATCTGATTTAGTCCTCTGCGCATTTCCAATAACGTAATTGATTCATATTTGAAATAAGAGTGCCCCTTTACGTATAAAAGAGAAGAACAGTTGGGTAATTGTAAATTTTAAAGACAAACAAAGGACATTTTAATGCCAGAGAACAATTTGTTGCTTTTGTGCAAGCTATATTTAGTAGTGAATCGAAAGCTATATTTAGAGTTTTACTCAAAGCAATGCCGTGGATACTGGAGGCGATGAACACGGTGCTAATAGTGATTGGCAATGTGCGGTCAATAATCGAAAACAACTTGGAAACTTCAAAGCGATCTCAGCCTGGATTAGCGACACTAGGCAAAAAGAAACGTAAGCCACACATTAATGTTGATCAGGGTTGGGATAGATTTTCACACGTTTCAACTGCAACAAGAAGGGGCGTATAGGGCACTATTAGAAGTTTACACTATTCTACGCATACTAATGATATTAAATGCTTCGCGAAAAGCAATCGCAAAATTAATAAACTTCCTCAAGATTCTAATTTTCTAAAAATTAGTTGTGATGACGACGCTTTTCGCGATGTTAACCAATCCTCCAATAAAAAAAACTTATGCACTGAACCTCTGAAAGATAATAAATAACTGGTGCGCCAACCCAATGGATAAAATTGAAGCTATGTTATATAATCTCTTCAATATAACAATGACAATGTTAATGTCAAAGCTACGCGAAGTTATCTAAGAATAGAAATGAAATGGAATGCCAATAGACTTCCAAATCATACAAGAGAAACACGAACCTATTTACACTTACGCGATAATGAAATCTTTCTGATTTTGAAAACTTATTTCACTGATCGAACTTATTTCCAAGTTAAACGGTATTGTGTTATATATGCGCTCACGGTGGCTCAGACTCATTAAATTATTTGTATGAGAACATTCCGGCACTAAAAGAAGAAATTGTCAACTTTAGTTCTCGATATCTTCATCGACTTAGCCATAATTCCAACTGGTTCGCAATAGATTTACTAGACGGCAGTGAAGAGGCAAATAGACTGAAAAAATGTCACATTTTAAACCTGCGATTTAGAAAACGAATATAAACATGTATGTACGTATGTATCTATGTATATATTTTAATATGTATATATTGTTACATTATCACAAAATGGAAGTGAGTTCCAACCGTACGTATTATAGAAATAAGTATACAAATTGTAAGGTTTTATTCTCAATGGAGAATAAAAATAAAGCTAATGTAAATTTGAGTTGGGCCCATTTGCTCATTATTTCAAAATAGATTGCAAATAAAAATACATATAAAAAAAATTATATATATACGTGTATGTGAATTAAAAGAATTTTTTCCACTCGTTGTCCTTAGATTGATTCGCCAGTCATGCCGCATGTGACACTAACGGCTTAGATAACTGAATCCTAGGAAACTTTCAAATTTGTATAGCCTTATAGATAGCGCATAACGGTGGCCTTGGGTTCGTAAACATAAAACAGTTTCGATCTTTCGACAAATTTTCGGTAGCGTCTCTTAAGCAAAACTGGGTGACGAACGTAGCGATAACGGTATATTTGTTCATATTTTTAGAGACCTCAAATACGTTTTTGTGTCACAGCTTTTTTTTAGCAAAAGTTTCAGTTGCATCTGTAGAATAGATTGTGTTAATGTTATGTAAAATCAATGGATTTGCTTGATCTCTTGTGGATCTTCGAGAAATTATTTTCTTATCTCCTTCATCTTTCCATCAATGTTTAAAGCAAGCCATAAATATTTTTTTATACATTGTGATGCGCAATTATTTTTCAATGCAAAAATTTTATTAATTGAAATCCAAACTTTTCCCATCGTTATATTTATAGAGTTAACTAAATTATTGTTCTTTTCTTTCTCACTTATCTTATTCGTCAAACTTCGCGATTTATGCATGCCATCTTTGTCGTTGCAGCAGCTATTGAGTCGTTATACATAGCCAGTCCCCAGGAAAAGGCAAACAAATTTAAAAATCGTTGGAAATAAGAGTAAATAGAAAAGGAGAATATATTAAAGAAAGAAAGTATAAAAGTACTTTGACTCATTAATTAATTTTTTTTAATATTGAATGAAAAACTAACTAAACGTTAAATGGCTTTCGGCTTTTTGTCTTAATATTATGCTTTAAAGTCAGTCAGCGCAGTATAGCGTTCTACGGTAATAAAAAGTCAGAGAAATCGAATTTCAAAGCTTACCTTATAATTTTTTTTATTTCTAGAAAAACCAATAAAATAACGAACTAGAGCATGGAAAATATAGTTTTTTTTTGCGCAGAAGAACTGTGCAAAGGGAAAAGTTTTTAAAAAAAAAAAGTAATTGTTGAATATTTGTCAGCCTCTGTAGAATAATCGTCCTCATTGACATACTCAAGTAGGCAACGTCAGCGTTATCATAGCTATTATCTTACAGTATTGTGTTGGAAGAAAGTCCTTGAACTTATACTTCTTTTGCTTAACAATATAACGTTTATACATTTTTAGCTTAACAATAGCATATGTGGTACTCTACGTTATCTCTACCATTTCATTTTTGTTTTTTCATGCGCGATGCATGTGAATGCAATGCTCGACAAGTTTTGAATTGTAAAAGTTTAAAGACGTTGAACAAACCCGCTGTTGATGAGTACCGAGGAAAAATTTTCTTTTAAATAATTAAGGAAAAAATTGTACTTGACTAATAACAAACATCAAAATGCTATTGTGGCTTATTTGCATTTCGATGTCTAATCATAAATTTGGAAATTTACAGAAAAACTCGCTTGTTTATGCTGATCCCTTAATAAGATCACATTATTATAATGGAGTGTGGTAGAAAAAAGGAGGATATTTTACATTTTGAGCCTGAAAAAATAGCTTATGTAAATTTTGTTTAGTGTATTTTAGGCAGTGTCTTTGTGTGTGTGAAAACCAACATTCAAGCTGAAATAAATTTACTAACTGTTTCCATTAAAAAAGACGCATTAGTACTCTAACTAGATTCCAAAAGGAAGAAAAAAAGAGTGAGTGCGAAGTATCAGATCACTCATTAAGTTTCCATTGTAACGCATACGTGGCAACATCGTTGACAGGGACATATGATTTTTGTACAGCCCTAAAGGAACACTCTGGAGTGCAATAATAAATCCATGTTTCATCCATTGAAAAAATCGTTTTCATTTCAGTTAAACAGTGCCAAACAACGTTCTGGCTCATCAAAAATAAGCGAACGTTACTTCGAACAGAGCTTTCTCATGGACAATGCCCATGCAAAGTAGTGAATAAATTACCTTCTGACATCGTTAAGGTTCCAGTTGCCTTAAAGAACTTCAAAACAAATTTGTGCACTTTTTTTATGTTTTCAAGAGCAACTGCCAGATTCGTTCGGCCAGAGCTTTAGCATCATCGGTGTCCATATGGCTTTCTTTCTTTTAAGGACAATGGTCTTCATTACATCTTGCAAAATAACGTTGGTTGTGAACGTATTTTTCCCCGTTTTTCCAATCACAAAGCAGTGTTTAAACAACACACGAAATGCAGATTTTTCCCATTGTTTTGAAAATTAAAAAAGTAGCGGCACTAAAACAGCTGCAATTGTCAGAATGTCATGAAATTTCGACATCTCTCATTTGGAGGTTGATAGTATGCGGAAGTCGAAAGACAATTCGGAAAGAGATTTCAAATACTAAAATAAAGGCCTAAACAACATGTAATTTAAATATCATACATCTGCTCTCGTGCTGGGCATCTCTTCTTTATGCATGTTTAGGAGTTTCTCTACAATTTTCTCGCTAATATCTTCTCTTTATACCCGTTACGAGGCCATTTATAGTTTTGCACGCTGTTTTCTCTTTGTAGTTTCTGGTACGTGTGTCAATAGCCTCCGGCATGGTGATATGTGTCCTTTGCGTGTTTCGCTCTTATAAATGTGAGGTCTTAAAAGCTCTACTATAAGTACTCGATAAGAATAGCATTAAAATGTCAATAACATATTGTCTCTATTAAATTAGAATATACTGGATCCAAGGCACCGTTGTCGCCGTTTGATGGTCGATAGTTAAAATTGTGCCAATCCGTCGAGAATTTTTTAATGAAATTCTCAAAAGATATAAACATGTATGCGATACTTTGAAAATTTTACTTTTGTTTGTCAGATTTTTACTAAATTTTGCCCCTGTCTCGGAGAAAGAAGGAAGTAGGGGAGTTATTGGGGAATCCCATGCTCAATAGAAACATCTGCTTACCTCTCTCTCCCTCTTAAGCACCTTTTCGGTTGCGAAACGACAAAATTCGTGTCATCCCTTTACTCAGAAAAATTCCTAAAATATTTGCTTTAATATTAAATATTAATAAATCCAAAAAATATGAAAAAAATGATTTTTAACTTCTTCAGTTTGTGAGTAATACGTAAGAAAGCGGTGTAGCAAAGAATGCGATTTAAAATTAGTTGTTATTTATTATAAAATTTTTCAGCTGGCGTCGCAGTATTATAAAACAACAAAACTCAATGGGTCACAAACGCACGTATATGTTGTATGTCATAGCCATAGATATGAATACAAGCGAAGCAATATTCGCAATCGGCACAAGCAATCATCAGTCAAAAGAATAAATGAAAGAAGGTCTTCTATTCTCCGCGATTACTGTTGTTAAGTTATATTGCACGAGCATATTCAGGGATGAACACCGGCGAACTTATACGTGTACATACAACGGTAGACATATATTTTATATAGGCATGAGCTTAAGGTTTCTTTGTTAATACATAAAAACATAGAAAATCGTCATCATCATCATCACCGTCATCTATTGCTAAGGGGACAAAGTCATGCTAAAGAACGCTTTCAGTCTCAAGCATAACACGTACAAGTTGTAAAAAAAAAGTGAATAAATAAAGAGGAAAGAGCGAAGCAGAAGAAAGCAAAATAGAAATTGTGGAATACATATACTTTAAGGCTCATTTTCGCAAATTCATTGTAAGACAATTCATTGCAAGACGATTATGGAGGGGTGGCTGGATGGTGGGCAGTTATAAGAAGATAAAGAAATCGTTATGGTTTGCGACATTCAGAACGCTTGACTGACACGGTGACAACAACAACAACAACAGCGGCGACAATTTTCAATGGTTAAACAGTTGTTGAGTGGCTGTGACAGCTGACTGAATACTTGTCGTACGGTCGCTTTTTTAAATATTATTTCTTCTACGTCCCGTTACTAGTGGATGTATACGTGTAGACAATCTGCCTACCGTAACGACTACACTTAGGCAAGCGGACAATGCATCTTTAATGCCAGCCACTTACTTTGTTTTTTGGAGCCAAGACGACATATTGATTTTGTATAGATTTAAAACTTCCGTATGTAACTACAATTAAGTCTCTGTTAATAGTAATAATAATAATGAGTAATGATGTTAAAGTGATTATTTTAAAAAATTTCAAAATACCTGTTAGTTTGAAAAGACAAATTTTACATATATTGCTATGTGTGGAAGTATTACAAATCGATTATACTTTTTATATGAGTTTTTTTTTTAATGTTTATTTATAATGAAGTTTTACTATTTTCGGTTAATATAAACTAGTGACATAATGTAAAATCGTATCTTAAGGTATTTCAACAACCGATTACATTTGATGTAATAGGAAAAATGACGATATATTGTAATGAGTATATAGGAAATTAAGTAGGAAAAAATAGAAAAGAACGTAAAGTAATAAAAATCAGATTAAAACAGAATAAACTAGAGTAAGAGCGTAATATTCTGATTACAAAAAAGAAAAAAAATGCGCAAATTACATGATGTAGATTCACGGCAAACACTTATAATGGTATTTTTAAAATCTAAGAAAAGGCGTATCGGACAGTCTTTTATGGTGGACGGAAGAATATAGAAATAGAATAACAATATTTGAAAAAGCCACTGCAGACATAAAAATAAGAGAAATTCGATTGCTTAAGAGAAACAACATGTTTCCAGCCATTGCTAATTGTTAGCGGGATTTTTTTCTTATCACAAAAGGCAACATTTAGTCAACAAAAGAAAGTCAGAGTGTTGTATTGTCTTGTCTTATTTGGAAAACAACAAAACTAGCGAAGGACAATAACTAGAAAAGTAGAAGAACAATAATGTCATGAAATTTTGACACGTATCACTAAGGTTGGTCGTGCACAGAAATCATACAAGTTTGCCAACAGTGATGTCATACATGTTTCACCGGAGACTTATTGAGTGAAGTGTGTTATGTTTCTTTGAAATGCTTTTTTCTTGAAGACTTATTGAGTGAAGTGTGTTATGTTTCTTTGAAATGCTTTTTTTCCTGAAGACTAAATCTGTTCTTTTCGCTGTCTGTTTGTTGTAGGCATATGTCACTCTAATAATTTTTGATGCCCTAGCGAATTTCTTTGAAGCGGGAGATCGATGTCTGTATGTGGTACAAAAGTCGATTTTTCGGATAACGCCACAAATTAAAAACATCGCTATTGTGATCGCATTTTTCTCGAAAATGTTCGCATTGGTCGTAGTGGAACGTGCTTCCAATTCTCAATCCATTGAGTTCATGCTTTATCTTAACGCTTTTTTCGATTTGTCAACGCTATGTGATGTTTCGACAGATTTCTTGCAAAAAATAGTTGCATGTATTTTACACAAATATTTTTGTAAATTTGTATTCCCAACAAATTTACACGCTTCACTATATCTTAAACAATATTTCAAGAATTTCGTGTTTTAGCTAAGTGATCTGGATCAGGAATATGGCTGAACCAGTGCCATAAAGATTTGATATTTTTGGAAGAAAAGTAATATTTAGCAAAAATGTCTATTGACACTTCCAACTTTTAACTTCATTGCATAGAGGAATTTTAAAAGATTTTCTTCTCTTTTTTTCGTAAGCGGGTGCAGATGGTAAACTTTTTATACGATACCGGAAGGAGTCTACAAAGTAAGTTACCAAACTTTTCTTTCTTTTAATAAGTTGGCAGTGGTATGCAAAGTTAAAACGAAAATTGAGCACAAGTTGTCATTCACTACGTACGTAACTGCCATTGGCCCTGGTCATGCTTTTGAGTGCGATTTTCACAAGGGAAAAAATTACTTAACACGTTCGCGGACACTAAAAATTTCAGGGAGCTGCAAAAATAGACAGGCAATTATTTTTGAAACTAGTTGTAATGTCCAAAATCTGATTATACATATAATTGTAAGAGTAGTCAGAGCATCGTATTTTAACTGTTATATGAAATGGATGTTATAGCATCATATAGCATCAGCAAATGTATATTAATTACAAAAACTTAAGGTTACATGAAATTAAATGAACAAAAATTGGCTTTAAAATTTGAATGCATTCACGTCCGCGAACGTGTTAAGCAAAGGATTTTGCTTAAGCTTCTGGTTCATGCAAAATTTTTTGTATCCAATCGCTGAAAACATGGAAAAGACTTACGTAAATATTACGGACAGTGATTACCAGGAAGCATTCAAAGAAGCCTAAGAAATGATAGTTGATTTATCACACTGTGCTCGAGCGTCTTCAATTACGAATGGAAAATTATGAGAAAAATGGAGGGACTTTGCTTGAAAATGATTTCAGGAATCTCAGAAGAACCTCATATGTCTTAGGATTTTTTACACTGTTATGATCGTTGTTTCGGGTAAAACGATAATCGAACCCACCCACTCTCACCACGGTCTACATTACGCCTGGTTTCAGAGCTTTTTCAGAGAATTTTAATTATAAAAAGAAAATTATTCGCAGAAACTCTTTTAAATCAGCTGAACCCAAGAAAAAAAGAAAACAATGTAAACGTTGAAGGATATATCTGCAAGCGTGTGGTAATGTTGCAAACAACGGCATTGAAACGTTTTTCTTTAGAAAAGGGAAAGAATATTGATGGATATGAATTTGCGTTGATAACATTATTACTTTTTCTTACCTGGAATTGGCCCCCTCCTAAAAATCCGGGAATCCATCTTTGATTTGCAATAATGGATTTGTAGCGATACGGGTGCTTATTAAAGCTTTGGTGCCACTGCTTCTTTGTCTACCTTTTGTAAATGGTTTCGTGTGTAAAGATTGAGAGTTTTACATATAAACACATTTACACTGAAATAAAACTAGAATGGAGCTCCTCTACATCGGCATATGGAATTTTCTTTATTTCTAAAAAGTGATCTTAAATGTTTTTATATAATGATGCTGTTATTGTGCTGTACACAAAATAAATGCTTGTGTACACAAAAAGAAAATCCATTGTATTAAAAAAAAAAAAAAAACTTGATTATCGGTATAGTAAAAATATTACATACATATATATCCACCACTCTCGTCCACTTAAACACCACTTCTGTGCACTTTTCTTTGCCTTTTAAAATGTTTATATAAACCATAGAAAAATTCCCATTAACATTTAAAGATGTTTTCATACATGCACGTGTTACACAAAACTTAGTATAGGGTGCTCAATCTACTGGTTTTTGTCAAAGCTATGCCATTGAGCTTCAAAGATATATTGGAAAAAAAATGAAGGGACAAAAAAAAATCGGCAGTACAAACATCTACACAACCTCAATATTTGCAACCAATATCACGCAAATCAAGATGAGAGTATTCGCCTTAGTTATGTAATTGCAATAGACCAATGGATCCTTTATATATCTACTCCTTCAATTCGCATTTGTGGACAAAATCTGACTTTTCAAAAACTAAAAGCTTTCAAAATTCAAAGATTCGCATACGGAGCCACTAATATTGTTGTGTACTAATCTTATAAGAGAGAGCACCTGCAGAAAAGCAATAACGATATCATTAAAATATATATCTTTATTAAAATGGCTGGACTGACTAACGATGTTCTCCTTTTTATAATAAAAAATAGAGCCGACAGTCTGCTAGAATTTATATTTTTGGCATAAATATATTACAAAAGCATCGTTGATGTTCTTTATGGAGAGTCTCCTTATTGTTAAAAAGTTGCCAGTTAGTATGTATCGTTGTGTTATTTTTCTTTGCAAACTTCCCTGAAGAGGTCATAGCAGTGAAGCATGATAATCAGTTTAGATTTATGGAATGTATGGGACCTTTATATTTTTCGAGTTGTTACGCGATAGAGCGTTTCACGAGCCATAGGGAAGATCACGCGATTTTCCCCCAAAGTGAATAAATCGCATAACCAAAATTCGCGGAGAAGTTCAGTCCGTGGGACAGCAATTATTATGTAAAGTATTTGGAAATTTATGTCCCCGAAGGTAGGCTTGTATAAGGAACCTTAACGGGACCTATGAATGACGTTGTTTTTCGGATATAAATGCTATGGTAGCAACGTGTATTATAAATGAAAAACACTGATTAAGTTAAAAAACATATTGCAAGAAAATACTGAACACCCTATATACAAATAAATTGTTTTCTCTTTTTTGTTTACGTCTATCACTGCCCGGAAAGAGACGTTATAACGAATTGAGAAACTATGGCTTCATGTATCAATGAACTTTGTTTGCCGTAGTAATTTTATATCGGTCTTCTTTGTTCATCTGTTCTCCAAAGTAAAAATTAGCAAACTATTTATTCGGAATTTGCATTAATGCTTGCTAAATTGTCTTCTTCTTTTCAATGTGAAGAGAGCAAAATAAGAAAGCCATTTATAGTTTAGAAGGCCGCGCGTTCAAAATCCGCCAACTATTTGTAAAGCCAATCTCTGTTCATTAGCAGAAATGGAGTTTACATGTTTACATGTATGATTTCTTTTAATAGAAATATTTTTGAAATGAGTCATTACGTTTACAAGATATTAAAGCGTTTGCAATAGTTGGAGCATTGCTACTTGTATGTTGTGATACTCTCCATTAAAATATTAGGTAACACTAATTGCGTCATTCCACTTGTAACATAAGCAAAATAACGAATCGGAATCTCTCAGACGTGCTTAGTACGTTTCAGTTTGTCTTCTATAGACAGTGGTTCAAATTAGCGAAAGTTAGCCGCGAAAATTAGAAATTTTGACTTACACTCCTCAAGAATATCAATACTATGGACATAACCTGCTTTCTTTCTATCCGCATTAGCTCAAAAATCGCGCATAGTGGGCATCCAAAGTGCGCTCTAAAACTACCGCAGTTTCCTTATTTAATTATGTTTTGCGCGAAGAAACCGTCACGTCATGCTAGCTTATAAGCATGCATAGCAGAAATCACTAATTGCGTTTCATTTGTATGCCTGTTGTGTGTAACACATAAAAATTATGTGTTCGCATATTTGAAATTGTAAACATTTCTTTACTCCACCAAATATGTACAAAATGTATCATGGTAAGTACTGTAGTAATAAAATGAAAGAAATATTCACTACACTCTCAGTTTCTCTATTACACTGAATTTTCTTTGCAATAACTGTGGTAGTCGTGTCAATAAGACTGAATAGGTAAAGCAAGCAAAAGGCAAGTGTTCCTTAAAGCGCCTCGCGATTTCATTTGTAAGTAAAATTGAAAACGTTTTCTTGAGAACTTATTTTTTATGAATCCTTTTTTCTTCTCACAACATCATTTTTAGTTTACTTATTCATGAATAAATTAAGCTTATTAAAATTACGCGCACAAAAGTAACTTGGGAAAGGCTTTCAAGAAGCTATTAAAATTTTCATTTCATTCATGTTAAAAGTGCTCCAATTTAAACATTCACGATCGAACATACATCAACTTTACTAATGTGAAGTATCCAGTGTTCTGGATATTGCAGAAATATTGCAGAAATATTGAGCGGGTTTAGCTCTTTATCGTTCGCTGATTGAATTAAGGGCAAGTCAAGCGAAAAGCACTTCTTCGGGATGTTGTATGGGCGGAAAAGAGAGTTTTCGGATCAGCCAATAAAAACTCTGTTTGAGAATAAGCGAGACTATACCAACCAAGATTTTGAATTCGGAAGAGAAATGGAGATATAGTTTGACAGGAAAATCGTTCCATAACATTATCAAAAGTAATTGAGGTCAGGTTTGCAAAAGATGAACGATAAGAAACCTAAAATGATCGTAATACATATTAGAGGGTTTGAGTACTTTTTATTAATCCCTTTATGTACCTTTGCAAAAAGTGGAAAGATGACCTGAGTAATCCTAGAAACTTAAATTAGGACATTGCCTTTTCAAGAGCACTTTTGAATTAAATTTAAAAATCGCCTAAATTTTTCTATAATAAAATAACGCACAGTTTTTAAATTATAGCGCTATCGCGGATAGATTAAGCTTGCGGAAAGTATTTACTGTAACAACATGACCACATGATGTTGTAAAAGCGTATGGTCTTTGAAAAAGATACGAATTTTACCTTAAGAGCATATGTTTGTTTGTACGACTTTATTTATTCATTTTTATACCCACCATCGTAAGACGGGGGTATACTCATTTTGTTTTTTTCCGTAATGTATATAACACCCAAAAGGAGGCTTCAGAGTCCCTATAAAATATATATATTCTTGATCAGCGTGAAATTCTGAGTTGATTTGGCCTTGTTTCTCCGTATGTGTTTTTTCCGTTGTTCTTAACAAAAATCTTGTATTGCGAAACACCCTACTTCTTACGTGCAAAATCGGCCATGCCCACACAAAGTTACAAGTGAATCAATTTTCTTTTTTTCCACTTTTTTGAGATTTTACGCTTTTCTATCTTAAGCAAACAAGACAGAATGTCTAAAACTGTTTTGTACACTCCTCAGATGAAGATATATATCTGGCTAAAAATGGGTTAATTTTAAAATCGATATGGTAGTCACCGCGATTAATTTTTTCTTAGTAATACGAGCGTTATGGGTATCAAATAAAAGAATTTGAAGAGTGGAATGCGAAAAGCATAGCGGTGGGGATGCGAGGTTCGACTCCCGCCGAATATGACATAACTTTCTTACTGGTTTTATATAATGTTATAAGCTATAAATTTTTATTTTCTTTTCTAAATTTTTACAGGGATATTTTTTGCATACTATCACACAAGTAAACCAAATCAACAATCAAGTGTCTAATTAATGTCAACAAAATTTTGATTCGGGAACAAGCGTTAATTTTCTCGATTGATTTAAGAATTAATTGAAGAACTTTTTAGCAGACGGCAGAAACGCTAAAAAGCTATAAGATTTTTAATGAGATTCCAGAAGCAATTTCAAAGTAAATTTTCCAAAAGATATTCAGATTTTACTCTAATTTTATATAATTAAGAAATTTTTTATTTTAAATTAATTTACGTTTGTTTATAATTATGTATTATATGTCAAATGAATAATATTATCTAAGTTGCCCTGCCAAACTGGTTATGAGTAGATGTCATTTCCACATCACGTGCACTGATTTCGATGCACGCTAAAAATCTTAATAATTTATATAGTATAAGAAAATAATATAATTGTATGTAGATTATACAACTCGCCAGATGCTAGGAACATATCGTACGCTAATTTCACTTGACATACCACTTCTTATTTCTTTCGAACTTTGAAATCCGTAATATTGCTTTCAGCCAAATAAAAGCAATAGTTTCTGTTTTTTTTTTTGTTTTATTTTGAGTAGGGAAGCGGATTTTAGAAATTATAGCACTGAACATTGATTTTAGCCTTATAGAAACGTATTCCACCGCCGAATACATCGTGTACATCAAATATTCCAATTGTTTGTCAACTTTAATTTTCTTCCAATAATTGTAACGTTTAAGGACATTAGTATTTTTAAAATGAAAACTACGAGGCGCAGATCTAACTACCGGCCGAAATATTCACTGACAACTAATCATCATATGGCGTGTACCATCATCAGTACACGGCTCAGATTTAGTTTTCATAGAAACGATTATATGAGAAGGGACTCAAAAAATTTCCACAGCCAAACAAAATTTTCATACCAATTTAGAATGTCGAGGTACTATTACTGAGCGAGTTTTGCCGAAAAGTTTGGGAAATAGAAAATTTTTGTAACATAACCTCTTTTCAAAACAAAGAGTTATATGTGGAGTGGTCGAAAAAGCGGACTGGTCGGAGCGATCTTCAATGGGGTTCGTCGAAGCACGTCAGTGTACCAAATTTCGTTAAAATATGGCAAAAATTCCGACTTGGAGGTTGAACCCAAAAATACGTGAATAGACATCAGGCGGACACACAGGGAAATAAGCTTAGATGGATTCAGAAACTGATTCGGAAAGTATAATAAATAGTGCGTCCATCCCAAGCGCAGCTGGGTGTTACGCACGTCCGCGAAAACTTAATATGTCCGTTACCAAAAGTGTCGTAGGTTTCAACAAATTAAGCTTGATATACACTATTATATAGTAGCGCATACTAAAAACGATGCTCGTATCATGGAACGTTTTCATACCTGCAATCTGTCAAATAATCCGTTGTGTATATAGCTCAACGATATCCATACCTTATACTGTCATGCCCGATAAAAAAATTTTTTTTTTGTGCATACATCTCCATTTTTTATTTTTCTCAATGACTTATTGATATAACTATGCTTTAAGCGGCAAAAACTGCAATATAAAATGTTTGGTGGCTCCCTCGGCAACAGTTCAAGCTTCCAAAATTTAAAATCCTTCTTTCACTTCATTGCTAAGCTAAAAGGTACATGTCAGTGTCTAACTTCAACGTTTTTGTCGACTGCGTTTGTGCACACTGTTCTGATCTTGTATAAAACATTGCTTATTTATCGAGACAAAGTAGGCACTAATTATTGTCACTACAGTGTTCAAAAA
This sequence comes from Glossina pallidipes, assembly GCA_000688715.1. Taxonomy (NCBI): domain Eukaryota; kingdom Metazoa; phylum Arthropoda; class Insecta; order Diptera; family Glossinidae; genus Glossina; species Glossina pallidipes. The sequence continues at coordinate 146,803 of KK500079.1, forward strand.
TTTGTTTTTTAATATTTTACCCCTCAGATTAGCGAACAAATAACGTAAATTGGGTTAAAGTATGTCGATTGTTTAGTTCAGCTGCTATATCTTTGAGAGCGAAATCTCATCATGTCAATGTTCGCTTTGACGTTTCGGAATTTTCGCCTTAAGGACCTGAGTGAAACTCGTGGAGTATCGTTTAACGACGAATTTACTCGAACCAGAGATACTCAATATACACGATTCAATCCTTTTTCCAATCCAATGGGGAACGTGACGTTTTGGGATTCTCCACCAGCCCGTTCGTGATGGATCAGTTGAATCAAATGAAAAATATCTGAGTAGCTACATTTAGAGATCAATATTTTTCGATTATATTTCGCAGTTTCTGTGCCATTTGGCTTGAAATAACAGTATCACTATTCGAAAATAGTAACATTGACTGTCGCACGCAGCCTTTACTTCATGTGCGTTTCTGTTGGATGTTCACCGAATTTAGTGCGGAAAAGCATAGTAACAGGAGTTTGTTTAGTAATGTCTTTTTTCCAATAAATTTTTAATTTCATTTATAATAAAAGCAATTTTTTTATTTATTTACTATCATGAGCGAATTTTCGTCACCAAAAAATTACCAATTAGGCCTTTTTGGCATGTAAGGGCTTACGGTTACGTTTTTCCAATACGGTAAGGTAGATTTCTTTGACTTTGATCCAGTTTTCTGCATGAAATGTTGAAAAGTCGACCTTTTTACCATGTAAAGCCCAGTTATTACGATTTTTCAAAATCGTTCGTCCTTGGGTCAAAGTACGCCTGTGTACCAACCTTCATCAAAATCTTTCAAATATTGCGGCCTGTAGCTTGAACACAAAAGTACATGGCCCTACATCGGACGGACAGGCAGGCTTAGATCGATATAATAAAAGATGGCTATATCTTAAGCCTTTCTGGATGTTAATTACTTGTGCCCTAACTTAACATACCCTGTGTCATAAGTGATGTAGGGTATAAAGAAATTTTTGTTTACGTAATTGAAAATGAAAACGTCTGGAGCGCTGTTGTATACTGAAAATTCTTTTTAAGTATTCTGAGGTCACACCTCAAAATTGCGTCTTTTCCACATATTTTTACACTCTTGCTAGATATTGAACTTTGCTCCATATTTTCTTGCACTTTTAATGTTACTTTTTCCACTTTGCAAATATTTACTCGCTGGTGATAAACGAACGGAGGAATAGACTTACTGTAACTTAACTCGTTAGTTAAGTAATAAAACAAAGAGACAACTAGATTTACGTTAAATTATTTATCCATTTCTGCGGTTTCTGATTATTTTTTTCATTCAAATGTGAAAAAGCAAGTGAGAAGTGCCTTAAAGCGAATGTTGGATACCCACCATTCGGCGCTTCTTTTGCTTTTTGCGAATGGGTTCATCGTGGCGCATTTGCATTTCGAATTTTTAGTCAGTTTTAATATTTGATATTTGAGATATTGGAATTAAAATTACGATGCCTATCTGGTCCAGATAATGACAATATTTTAGGAAAATTTAATATTATTATTACGATTGTTTTTCCAATTTTGCTAGTATTTCGGTTGAGTTTGTCGGCCGATCTAAAAAACTGATAGGAGAAAATATGCGAAGCCTTTCGAATTTCCAAATCCTTATATATTATGTGTACGCATGTATGTATTTATCTCTGAATGTTAAGTTGATTAGAAGGATAGATGGTATCTGGTTACTGATGGATTTACAAATGCGATAACTAAATTTGTGTGCATAATTCGCTATATTTTGCTGCAGAATATAAAAATTGTTAAAAATGAAGATAACTTTGTAATAAAAAGTATGGTTGCCAACCATATGGGGAGCCGGCACAACTACTGAAACGAGAAGGCGTTTTTTCAGCAACACCCTCGAGATATTTACAGAAAAGCTTTCTCTTCGTAATCTTCCTATGAGACAAACAAATGGGTGTGTTTTGCCTGTTTGTGAGGTTACGTTAAGCGCTAAGACGCTGTTTCTATTCCCTGCAAAGAATAATAACCGTTTCGTTACACTTTATCCAATTTGTGCACAATTTTGAAATTATAATCATTTTGTTGAGCTCTTGGAAAGGCAGGAAGAATGTCAATTTTCGTTGCATTTATTGTTTGTGTGTGCGGGTGTTTGTGTTTATGTTTGGACCACATTATGTTCATTATCGCGTTTGGCAAAAGCTCGTTGTGGTCTTCAGAGGAGATTAAATTTTACAAGAAGTTTTAGCAAAAGTAAAAATGAAATGGACTTTAAAACATGTCAAAACCCCAAACGTTTTTTACTATTTTTATTCTTTTTGTACGCCACCCCATTTGCAGTAAGCTGTTCTAATCGTTGCGTGGATATGCGCTAACGCAGAATGATCGGATTTTTCTTATTTTTCTTATACTAATCGAACAAGAGGCATTTTCTTAACTGATTTTGACTTTTGTACCCTTGTCCGTCGATTAATTTTTATATTGAACCCCACCAAATTGATCGTAATTTTCGGAATTCAAAGTTGAGCTGAGGAGAATCCTATTGAAAATCGATTGATCCGGAGTGCTCTTGCTACGGCTAATTCCTATACAACGCCTCATTTGGCAAAAGCTGTTGCGAAATGATTGTTTACCGTTTTCTTTGCTTGATTACAAAGTGAGTTTGTTATATCCTACACCACTTGTGGTACAGTGTCTATTAGGTTTGTACGGATGTACGTAACACATAGATAGATCCACCTTTTATTACACAGTTCGATTCACAAAAGGATGCTAAGCCTGCCTGTCCGTCTGTCTATCCGATGTCTGTCCACATAAACTTAGATCCAAGCTACAGTCCGCAATTTTTTTTTTTGAGATATTTTAATAAAATTTGGACGTTATTGGAAATCGGTCCACTTTTGCGGTCACTCCCAGTGTAACCCACTATTTTGGAATGTTATATGGAAAAAATTGTAATTTTCAAAATTTCTGGATTAAAGTGATTAAATAATAGTTTTTCGGTATGCTAAATTGGTATGGAAACTTTTGACCTGCTGTTGTGGCAGTACTTTGAACCGTTTCTCATAAGAAGAGAACTGAAGTTCATATGACAAAAAGGTTCATAATGTTTCAAAATGTACCTCTGCATATTTTTATTTTTCATAACTTTATAAAATTCCGACTTTTTACTAAACGATTATCTTTGGATTATAGAAGGCTTTGCCGGGCCATATAGTTTCGACCTCAAATATAAAAAGTACCGCAAATCTATAATAAATAATGTCTCTCCAATATAGCTGAGATGATTCATTTCTTTATTTTCTTCTTTTTCTTTCTCTATTTCTTCGCTTAATTCTCTGGGAGTGACATTTCAGCGCCAGCTACTATTATTATTATACAATAGATGTGCGGGAGTTCTGAAGGAAAGTTTTCGCGTTATTCGCTGCGTTCACTTTATACAATGTCTGTTATTCCTTAAAATGTTCTATCTAGGAGAACTATTCTAAAAACTCATTTTAATAAAAAAACAAGCGAAACTTCAGTTTATTACTTTCATCTTCCTTTTACTGCTTTTCTCCTACAGCGGATGCTGTAGTAAGGCAACATATGTTTTAATGAGAAGCGTTACATCATAAGATGTCTTTTTTGTGTCAATGGTATACGTTAATGTATGTTTATCACGAAAGACAAAAAGATGGTAATGGGGGTTGGTACACTTCATTAGGCGTATTAAGGCGTGTTTTTTTTTACTAAAATTGAATATTATGAGAAGACAAGTTTATGATTTATTTTACTATCACTACATCAACGCCAGCTGCAAAAGGGCTGATTTTGGATTGGCAAGCCCTCGTCAGATAGATAGTGCGGTATAGACTGAAAAGTAGCCCATTTATGTGTGGTTGTTTTAACGTGCTTTTCATTTACTGTTTTTTATAAAAAATTCGAAAAAACGCATACTTTTCATGAAACCGCTTATATGATACCGGATCCAAGATGCGGTCTAAGTTTTTTTTATTTTTTTAACTTTCTGTCTAGGTATTATTTTTCATACATTTCTCCGTTAAAAAACTAAAAATGCTTTGTTGCGGCTTGTTTTTCATGAGAACCCTTAGATGGAGCAAGGCCCAAAATCAGACTTATGTGGTCGAAATTTGACGTAGTTAAATTTTATGTCAAACTACTACTATGAACCGATTTTCATCACAAACTGTTAAAAATTAGAACTGTTTGGCGTGTAAAGATTTTGTTCATATATGAGACTGTAGTTGAAAAAATTAGTTTGCCCGATTCACATTTTCCAGATATGAGAACTTTTCTCAAAATAATAATAATAAATGGGGTTCGGTCAAGAATTAAAAATTGCAACTTGTAGATTAAACACAAATTCATGCGCAGATATTAGATGGAGAGACAAGCTCATATCGATTCAGGAAACGATATTGAATCAATCGGTATAATTAATGACGGGGTCTATCTTACACCCATCTGAGTGTTACACGACGTCCGGGCAAGCTTAATAAACAACGTACTATAAGTTGGGTTCAGTATAAATTATTTTTTCAACAAACATGTCCTTAGTTTCCTTGTAATTAAAACCTTTTAATTGTTTTAAGGAAATTAAAAGTTAATGCGAATTAGAACGGTCCGTCGGGCAGATTGCAGAATTAAAAATAGAAAACTAAAAACTGGTCGTGGGTTAAACTATTTCACTTATAACAATTGCCTGGAATGCGTGGAAGCTGCAATAACCACAAAGATAAAACAAATTTAAAAAAATAGGGGGGAGGTTGCATGATATTAATCAATAATCTGCAGCTCGTAATAGAAATGCAGAAGTCATTTATCAAAAGAAGAAGCGTACGCGTCACTATCATAGTTTTTCTGTAAAATTATTCCCGATCAACCCCCATCAATACCCTCGCACATATCCCAATTGTTGTTCGTTAATGAAAGGATTAAAAGCTCAATATACGGATAATGCGCTTCTCACTCGTACGCATGTTTATTTATATTTGACTTAACAACACTGGCCTAGTGACGGTTATTTAAAAATTTATTCCTAATCGCATATAATTTCCTGTTGTTGGTAGATAGATAGAACAGTTGTTATGATTTATTCTCTTTTTAAAAATTTTATTAAAACTCTGCTAATAACATTTTTTAAATATTTCGAAGATTTACGTTATTATTTATCAGTTTCTTTATTATTATTTCTCTTTTTTAATCCACGATTTATGCACAAACGAATTTGTATTAAGTTATTGCGCATGCTTTTTGTGCTAACATAAAATAAATGCAAATAAAATTATGAATAGTATAACAACAACGACGACCTTTTTTTTAAATGTCAATAATATGAAACCAACCACAGCAAAAGACAATTCGCTTTTTTCGCCAAGAAAAGCATACAATAATATAAAGCGTCAATGCAGAAAATAAAAGAACTCTTGGTACGGATCATAAATCTTCGACTCAGGATTCAAATTATTGGGCGTCGATAATAGCACGAAAGCTTAACGGGCCAAAATTTTAAATAATGAAAGACAAAAACACTAAAAAGTAAAAAAGGTCCAATTTGGCAGTCACTTTTAAAACACGTTTGTTAACAGCGAACTGCCAAATGAAGCCATCGAAATCAAATCGCCCGACTTTGCCGGCTCTAATCAAATTTTGAATAAATCTTCAAGTGCATATCTGCTAGTGAAAATCAATTGAAATTGGGTTTCAGATTTGATGAAGACTGCTTTTGAAGACCCAGTTTACGTTTTCTGTGTTTATTTTGAAGGTATCGTCGCAGAATCACTCACTGGTATATACATATATATACACTACGGACCATGTACTATGTCGTGGTCTAACGACAATAAAAACTACATTCGCCATCTGGCGAACCTTTAACCGATTTCTTCCAATTGCACTGTTTTCAGTACATGCATACATAAAACATGGATACGCAAGAACATAAAAAGGAAATTCTTGCTGTTACTGTTTTCTGGAATGTGGTGATGTTAAAATGTCTACCGATAACGATTTATTTGGCAACGGAAAAAATATATACTTTCTCTTATAAATAAGAAAAAAAATAATTATTGTATTTATTAGCGTGAACCGTTGCCGGTACACGTGACGTGGAAACAGTATCTATTCATAAACAGCTCGCAATGAATACGTTCTTAGCCAGTATCTCAAAGTCACACAAAAAATTTGCAGTATTTCTTTACCTGCCTCGAACAGAGTTCTTTGTAATCAACATCCGAATGATCTCAGGCAACATCGGTACACAGCTTTAATTCGATACATTTCGTAGATCATAAATTTTTTGCATATTGCAGGCGTGTCGAATCTGTATTTAAACTTGATCTGCTGCCAACTAAACTAAGAATATCTTTGCGTGTCAAGCCTTGGGCCCAATTTTTAAGATGTTTGGCAAAACAAAGACAGCTAACTTGAGTTAGGATCTTTTAATAAATAGAAAGTTTTGGTGAAAACTTTAGTGTGCATTTTGGAAGTATTACAAACGGAAGGACAAACAACTATATGTCCAAACAACTTTGTGCGTATATTTTTTGGTTTTTATTTTTTTGTAGTTTATGCAATCTTAGTTTCTTTCTACCTTGTTATTGGGTGGATAGAAGATGACCTGAGTACATATTTTGTGCCATTGAAAGTTGTTCGTAAATGTTAAAATAGTGCAATTAATAAAATTTAGATCATGAAAAGAATTCTTAAAAGGTACATTTTTATAATAAATAAAATGGTAATCCTATTTACGATCGGGTAGGTTTGTTTACGCTTGTAATTATTTTGTATATTTCCGCAATATAATAATAAATAAATTCGGCGCTTGCGCCTTGGAATTTTGAGCTTAGTATATCTTTTGATTATTTTATTTGACGTATCATTAATACGCACTTGCTCCGTCGCTCAGTGGAGATTGTGTGGATGTCTTCGCTAATAATGAGTTCTCTTATTTAACGTATTGTTTCCCGTTATTTAATAAATGTCATTGAAGACGTGCGAAGTTACTACTGCAAAGCCGCCGGCGTTTTCCAGTGAATTCAAAAGGCCGCTAAACTCTGTAATAGGGCGTACAAAATCTGGAAAAGTTGTCCCAATGGCATTAATGGCATTAATTTGGGAGGTGTACCGTAAGTGCAAAAATAGGGTTCATAATGTTACTCCTAAGGTGCCTTTGGCCCATGTATTTACTCACGTACCAGCTTTCTCATTTCTATTTGCAATACGGCAGTGCGCAAAGTTTTAGAGCGCATTCGTCCGAGTTATGGTAAAGAAGATTTGATCATTCTTGTTACTATGGATTTCTCGAAGACCTTTGATACTGTTGACCATAACTTATTGCAAAAGCTCGAATTTTATTGTGGTTTCAGTTCGTCTGCGATTAATTTCATTGAATCAAAAATCGTTATTAACGTGTGGTTATTCTTATTGGCGATTCGTCTTCAGAACGAAACTTGATTGCATTTGGTATCATGGAAGTATCCTATCTTATTCAGTGCCTTTATGAACAACTTAGGCGCTTGTTGTCTCGTTTGTAGCGTTCGCTTATACGTTGATGATTCACAGATTTACCTCTCGCGCCCGCTTGGGCGTGTGGATTGCAATTATCATAAGCAATTTATCGTAAATAAGTGCGCCCATAACCTTATACGGACCCGAACACCAAGATATTTATATGAGGAAATTCAGTTCGCGAAAACTGAACGGGCGATGAATCTAATCCTACGTGACCAGAAGTACTTAACATCTTCACGGCTATTCTTTATTAACGCTGTAAAGTGATGGGACTTGCTATGACTCCATATCAAAAAGATTGTTAACCCGAGTAGATTTAACACTAAACCTACCGGCATTCCATGTATACCTATTTCTACCATGAGTGGTCAAATGACCGCATATGTAAAAACATATGTATCTTAATAAAGTAGATGGTAAATAAAATATTTTTCTGATCCTACAATAAAAACTCGTTCCCCGCTTTTCGATGTTGTATGTTTTATTTACTTTTATGCATTTTCATCTCATTTTTTACAAATTATAGTATTTTGTATTGCACATTTTCCACATACGTATTTTTGACATTTTATACAAATGTTGTTTGTTTTATTGACTTTACAATATCTTACTTGACAAGGTCTCTGTTCAGAAGAAACAGTATTTGTATTTATTATTGTTTTTGATGAGCATTCTTTGCTTATCTGTTTCTTTTGCCGATATTCGGTCCCAAGTTCTTCTGCAAATTGAAATAAAAGCTCTAGCCGCGATATTTCCGCACCCGTCGTTTCTTTATATAAAATCCAAGCATTTATCCCGGCTAAATCTAAGATATTGAAAAATACCTGTAAGGGCCATCTTTGACATTTAGATTTTACACTATATTTTCTGGCCATTTGATCGGTTACATCTACACCGAATTTCGTGCTATTGTAAAATCTAATTGTCTCTGGTATACGGGTGGCATTTTTTTCAATTTCAACGGATGAATGCATTGCACTAAGTATTAATACTTTTTTATTGAGTTTGGTTTTATAAATTGTAAGAATACAATCTTTCGATTTGTATAATATTGTTGAGAAGCGTACCTTTGCCTGTATCGCTAATTTTGGCAGCTCCTCTTTTATTTCTTCGGATAGTTCTAACAAGCGTCGTTCTTTTTGTTAGAAGTTTACTCGCTAGTGACGCACTTGTAAAAAAATTGTCAACTGTTATATTTCTCCCATGGCCCGTATATGGTTCTGCTAATTTCAAAGTTACAAACTCTCGAAGTGGGATTGATGATTCTCTCCCTTCATCTTTTCCCAAATATGGAAAGCCGTTTACCATATATTTACTACTTACATCAGAAGCCAACCAGAATTTTATGCCAAATTTGTCCGGTTTGTTGGGCATGTATTGAGTAAATCTACAACGTGCTTTTGTAGAAAACAATTGTTCATCTGTAGCAAGATATGCTCCTGGTTTATAATAGTTTTGACTGTATTCGATAAATTTATACCAAACTTCAGAAATCAATGCGAACTTATCGTTTTGTAAGCGTTGGCTTCGTTGATTTTGTTGTCAAATCGCATAAATCTCATGATTTCTGCGAAGTCATTTCGACTCGTAGTTGTCGAGAAAAATGACGGATCCCATTTCGTGTTCCATAAATATGATAAATTAATATTTTTAACCTCATATGCGCCACGTGCATATAGAAGTCCAATAAATGCATAAAATTTTGCAATAGTAAATTCCATTTCGTTTTCAACACTCGAAATGCCTCTGATTCCGTATATTCTCTTACATGTTCAATCATTTTATGATCAATAATCAAAGAAACGAGTCTACAATTACATTCTAGACTCGTAAAACAATTTCAAGAATGCGATTATCGAAGAATATAGTCGTAAATAACATAAATTTTTCAAGCGGTCAAATGACCGCTCATGGTAGATTAGACATGGTATAGTTCGTTTTCGGAAAGTAAACAATAAAAAAAGTTGTAAATAGTGAAAAATAGTTTGTATGCATATTTTAGGAAAACTAAATAAGCTACATAATGATACAGTAACGTTGTATGCGAAAAATTTCAAACGAAATTTGAAAAACGGTCATTGACCGCGCATGGTAGGTTTAGTGTTAAAGTAGTTATAAACGCTTTTTATAATTTATGATCATATTTGAATTTTGGCCTTATGTCTTATATTGCACGATTATGTTATGTTCTTTATATGTCTATCTTCACTGTTGTTCGCGATTACGTCGAAAGAGTCTTTGTAATCCTGCTGGCACATTAATGATTAATTACAGTAATGATTATTATTCTCTCATGAAATGGTCATTAATAATTATTATTATTAATTAATAAATGAAACTTAAACTTAAATATTTGGTTAGATAATCAAAGCGCTAATGAACCGTGCGACTCGTTTAATTGAATATCTTGCCTTTTTACAAAAGTGACACAAATCATTTTATGGCGGAGGATTTCTAATTTACCTTTGCTTTATGGCAGGAATTAGGATAAGCTTTTCCATTTTGAAAACTTTGCATTTTCACTTTAAATTTATTAAAGCTTCTTATTCATAAATAAAAGTTTTCAATCCATTTATTTCCATGAACTGTTGGAAACAAAAGTTTCTTACTAGAACTAGAGCAAACCAGCAGAACACGTCAAATCAGAACTACTCCCTAATGAAATTTCTAGAATATTATTATAAAATTTAGTAAGTGCAGTAATCTCACTAATCCGTTGATTTTCGAAAAACACTGGGCTCTGATTTGTTTGTAAAGCTACTCTCTTTCGCTTACTTTTGCCACAAAGCAAAAATCGACGCCATAACGGCTTTCTTCTCATGAGATCCAAGAATCTATGAGTGTAAACCGATACTCGATGACTCTAATAAATTTATGCATTAAATCAGTTTTTTTTTAAATTTTCGTTGCCTTATATCTTTCCTTCATGTATAGATTTCCTTTTTTTTGAAATTTTTGTAAAGAGAAAATAGGTTTGAAAAAGCCACATTCCGTCCAAATATTCTACATTCATTTAAGTATGCCAATTTTTTACCAATATTTGTCAAAAAATATTAAAAATTTCAAAAGAAAAACTTGTGTTTTTTAAAATAGTGGTTTCTACGGGAAGCGATCCTATTCAATCCATTTTATATGGGTTTCATCCGTAGCCCAATGTTTCAAAAATTGCAGCTTGTAAATTGACCACAAAGATAATAGGAAGACGTCAAACAGGTTGACGAACACATATGTTCAGTCACTTATCGTCAGTGCAATTATCGTTAGCACAGGATGATATGTATCATGAACTAATGGGTTCGAAATCTTCCTTTAAAGCGATGCCTATCCATGCGTCGGTGTATCTAACTTACAATCGCAATTTTAATGAAATTTGGCGCACTGACATGTGTCTGCCCAAAAACCAATTTTGTCAAGAGTGAATTCAATCAGACCATTTTTACACGCTCATTTACCAAATAAGTCCATCATATGAAATAATCGTTGGCAAGTGATTTAGTGTACTCAATGGTCCTCCTTACTTGATTATAACGTTTTTAATTGGTTTTAATTCCACTTAATTTTTGATTTTGTTATTCTGCTTTTGTTGTATTGTGCATATATTTTCAAACATACACACACGAATGGAATTTTGACCTTTATTGCATTTTAATTTTGAGTAACAGTTTTATTAAATATAATACCACGGTTTCCGATGCGTATTGTAGACAATTAAAGTGTAAAATTGCAAAGTTTTTCTAAAATAGAAATGTAGTCAATGTTAATAAAATTTCTTAATATTTTCCCCAAGATAATTTGTTACATGACTACATGTTGTCTTCATAATTTTCCAGAATGGAGATACAAAGTGTTAGCAACCATTTAAATAATGCATTAATATCACCTCTAAATGGCTCTAGCCCGCAAGCACCTGACTCGAATATGGCAGAAAAGCAATTACAACAGCAAACAGGATCAGTTCAATTTAATGAAAACCTTACCCAACCAAGTCGCAGTAACAGTCCGGCCAGTTCCAACTCAGAAATTGAAAAGGAGCTCCACGAACTCGACTTAAACAGTTCGATCAATAGTGGCAGCATTAGTTTGGGTGCTGAATTAAATTTCAAATCGAATGGTTCATTAAGCGGCGCGTCTTCAGTTTCAACAACTGGTTTAGTTACAAATATAGGTGTTATCGATGTTGGGGGGGCAGGTGACGCCTGCGTCACCGCCGCTGGTTTAACATTGACGAATGGTACTTCTGGTGGATTGCCAACAATGACAACGATGCAGGTTGCTAACAGTGTGGTAGCGGCGGTAAATATTAAAAAACGAATCAGTAGCAGTCGTACGCCAACCCGCAAAGCAAGGCGAGTCAAATTTTATCGCAATGGAGATCGCTTCTATCCCGGCATAACCATTCCAGTTTCAAATGAACGTTATAGGTTAGTAAGACATAGTTCAATCGTAGAAGCAATATCTACAATTTTTTTCTTAATCATTTTAGATCGTTTGAAAGTCTTTTTGTAGATTTAACTCGACTTTTAGAAGAAAACGTTAAAATTCCTGGTGCGGTACGCACTATTTACACCATGTGTGGCAAAAAGGTTTGTTTGCAAGAAAAATGTTGCAAAAATTGTACTTTTCATAAATTTTGTGTTGTAAATCGTAGATCTCCTCTTTGGAAGAACTAGAAGATGGCCAAAGTTATGTTTGTTCCTGTAATAATGAGAATTTCAAAAAGGTTGAATATAACACCACATCACAGCCACTAGCCAATCTTACTCTGTCCAATAAAACCAGTAATCGTATTTCGAAATTTTATCGCCCTTCATCACCTTTAAAGAATGGAAGCAGTGGCCTTACTGTTAACAGTGCTGTAATCGTTGGTGGTAATATTGGCACTAATATAAGCGCTGGTAGCGGCGCTGCCAGTGTTGGCGGTTGTGCCACGAATGGTAGTCCGGTGTTAACAAAAACAAATGAACGTGATAGTGTGGTACATCCACGCATAGTAACTCTTATACGCAATGGCACCAAACCTCGAAAGGTACAGGAACATAATGATTTGAGAAAAGTTAAACTTCATACAACGATAATTTCTTGTTTTTCAAGCTTATGCGTTTGTTATTAAATAAACGAAATAGTCCTACATTCGATCACGTCTTGACCGCCATTACTCAAAAAGTTAAATTGGATACGGGTTATGTTCGGAAAGTTTTCACCTTATCTGGTAATCCGGTAACACAGTTAGCAGATTTCTTTGGCCCTGATGACGTATTCTTTGCTTACGGCACTGAGCGTGTTAATAATCCGGACGATTTCAAATTGGAATCAGATGAACAGAAAGCCTTACAAGCAATTCGTAAGACCTTGCGAACTGCTGGTACCACTTGCGAAGGACCGAAACCTAAAATGCCTGTCAAAAGTAAGAAAACGTACGATGAAGAAGAATCCTCTATTTTGAATAATAGTGGTATTGATGCTAATGATTTGCCGGCTGTCATAAGGGAACGTTACGTGTTGGGTCAAATAATCGGTGATGGAAATTTTGCTGTGGTACTTAAGATCAAAAATCGCCAAACTGGTTTGCCATATGCTTTGAAAATCATAGACAAAAGTAAATGCAAAGGCAAAGAACATTATATAGATGCTGAGGTGCGTGTTATGAAGAAACTATCACATTCCCACATCATATCTTTGATAACGGACGTCGATCAACAAGCCAACATGTATTTGGTGCTAGAATATGTTAGCGGTGAGTGAGAGAAGCCAAGTTTTATAATAAACGATGCAATTTGATATCGAACCCAAATTTTTCACTGCTTATCAGGTGGTGATCTGTTTGATGCTATCACCCGTGTTACGCGTTTTTCGGAGGACCAAGCACGTGTTATGATCAGACATTTGGCCTCAGCCATGTCTTACTTACATTCCATAAGCATTGTACATCGCGATATTAAACCGGAGAACCTTTTAGTTAGTGGCAAAAAAGGAGGATTTCAATGTTTAAAGATGAATTTAAATGATTATATTTTCAGGTGGAGTTGAACGAGAGAGGTGATGTTATTGAATTAAAATTAGCTGATTTCGGCTTAGCTTGTGAAGTGACTGAACCGTTGCACGCTGTTTGCGGTACACCTACGTACGTAGCACCCGAAATATTATTGGAATCTGGTTATGGCTTAAAGGTAAATTTTCAACACAAAATTTTATGTTTGTATAAAAAAAGAGTTTATTTTTGCATCAATTTTGTTTCACTTCAAAGAAAAAATGCAGAACATATTCTATACCCATAAAAAAAAGAAAGCGACATTTGTTCAATTTTTGTGGTGCCACAGAGATTCTATATATACTGCCCATCAAAGAAAATGATGGGATCGATTTTTCAGTCGATCACTTTTACCTGCCCCCATCTATTGCTCAAGCTAAAATAGTAGGTTGAATCCTAAGCCCTTCGTTATTTTAATCCCTCAAAAGATTATCAAACATATGAAAAATAAATATCTACAGCAAAGCTTGCTTTCGTTTGGCTACTAGGTGTGCTCTTTCTGTATTTTGTATTTACTATATTAATTTCCCGGACGGTTTATCTTCAGCTGCATTGCTCAGTTTTTTTTTATTTGCTATACTAGAATGTGTTATGTTCACAAAGTCATAATTATAAGGCGAAATAGCACATGTAGAAACAATTCCTTGTCGGTTTTCTAAAGGATTACATTATTTTGACTTTGAATATTTACTAAACTATGACTTTTCCATGTGAAGGCAACTCCAAAGTTTATGTAACAGCGCAAAGTCTGGATAAGTTAAGTTTTTTTGGCAAGGAAGCCTATGAAGCTTATGAGACTTCTGCATAATTGAACACAGCATGTGTATAATATCTGGAGATTAAGTAATTGTGTTACGTACTAAGCGTTAGGAATTTTTCAGAATAGGGGGACGCTACCTGCAATAACTGACCCAATTGAGCGAAAAATCAAACCAAACATTCTAAAAGTTATTATTTTGCGATTTTTCAAAATGTTGCCGCTTAGCGAACATGCGTCCGGAAAAGATTAAGGGCACAAAAAATGAAAAAACATCACTTCTTGTGGTTAATATTAATTTGAAACAATGATTATTACCTATTGGAACAAGACTTGCGCTCTTTAAAAGTGTTGGGTTTGTTTCCTTCTCGTAGGGATTCCTTGTTTTGTCTAAAAGATGGGAGAGTGTTGATTAGCGGGTAGCACATATTTTGAATAAAGTGTTTCCTATCAGTGTCTTAAAATAAATGCTTTGAGTAAGTTTAAGAAAATCGCTATGAAACTCTGTCTGCACTTAATACGCTACAGCTGCAGAGTACTGTTATAGAGCCACACTATAGAATGCGGACTTTCTGACAGCAGACTTAGGCCTATACCATTGCCAATTTTCTATTTGATTCATTGCCATTTACTATCGAAATGTCGAAATCGAAATATGCTACGTTCTTTACTAAAACGTATGCGTTAATACCCAAAAAAAGGCCAGAGAAAAATTAAAAGAGATTCGTAATTTTACTTAGATTATCTTCGCCATGTTCTTTTTTAAGATTGATGTATGGGCCGCTGGAATTATACTTTACATACTTCTTTGCGGTTTTCCACCGTTTGTCGCACCAGACAATCAACAAGAGCCGTTATTTGATGCCATCATAGCGGGCTTTTATGAATTTCCCGATCCCTATTGGTCTGACATTGGTAATGAGGTGCGCGATCTTATTAACAATATGCTACAATCTGATCCCGATGTACGTTTTACCAGCGAAGATATACTCGACCATCATTGGACAATGGGTAACAACAGCTGAATAGTGGAACCTTCAGCCAATAAAGCCACATCGTAATTTTAGCAAACATTTAATAAATTCATTTCAAAAAGAAAACAATCGATCGGATATGCTTAATCAGAGCTTAAATAGAACTCAAAAAAGTGATGGCTGAGTTAGTTGGCTGGCAGAGTAGTTCAAGCTGCACGTGCATATATATTATATAAGAAGATACCTGTAGTATTTTTATTTATAAATTATTTGTTTTTATATAAATTTATTTTTAAGTTCTTCTCTATTTTCTTTTATTCAACAAAAGAAAGTAAATCAAGCAAAAACTGACAAAAAAATTAATAAAATAGGAAGAAATAATCCTAAAAAATCCTCGTTTAAAGATTCTCAAAACAAAAAACACAAAAATTTACATATATATCTATATTATAAAAATCATTTATATAAATTTTCCACTATATCTTTTTCTTCTTACATATAAACAATTATATTTAAGTATTTAAATTAGTTTTTATTCAGACAGAAAATTTTTATTTTTTTAATTTAATATTCTTAACTGTAATGTATTTTATTTTGTATAGTTTTTAAAAACTTTGTTTAAAACTTCAATTTTAAAATACGTACTTTCTAACACATCGAAAATTCATTTAAGAAAATTATTGTGCGTAAACAAAAAATAAAAAGCACCAAATTAGTTTTTGTCCCCTTTTTTGTTTATTTATCGCTGCTAATTTCATTTGAAAACTTCTTCTCCTTGTCTAAATCACGCTAATTATGTTTTCGGTTAGCTTACGTGTGAATAGAAATTAATGTATTTTATACCAAACTTAATTAAGTTCCACTTTTTAAATTTAGAAATGGTCCGCGAAATGGTCCTTCGGAGCTTATTTCGCGAAAAAAGGAAAATTATTCCAATTGGTTGCATTCATTAGAGCTAAAAAAAAGTTACATTAGCTTTTTCCACGAATTTTACGAATTTTCCAGTCGATATATCAAAATTTCAAGATATTTCAGCATATATCAGATGATCAAAAGAAATCGTTGTGCAAAGTTTTAGATCAATAACTTCTTTACCCTATGAATTACCAGTTCAGATAAGTGCTATTTTGGGCAGCTCATATCAATTTTCTATTTGATTCATTAGCTGACCACAATCCGCTATGAATATAAGTTTCTTAATAATTACGACAAACTAGAGAGGAAATGGATGGGTGAGTTGACTTCGTTAAAGCAACTCAATATTACATTGATCGGGAGTTATTGTTACAGGTTATTGCTTAGACACACACTTTGCTATTTCTTCAATTTTCTTACGTGCGTCATAGCAAATAAAAATTTATCCTAACTTGTTTCAAGTTATGTAGACTGCCGTTAACAATGTTTTATCAGCTGCAGAAGACTTGGCAAGCTTTTGATAAACCGTACCGCTCTAATATGAAAGAAGGCGGCAATCGTCTCGATTTCGATTTATCGTAGTTCTCGGCATTGATTTTTAGCCTGCAGTAATATATGATTTTACGCTTTCAAAAAAGATCCGTTTTTTATAACCGATGACGTCACTACGACGCTTGTTTATTTAGACAATACGTCTTGTAGGAGCTTTTGAAAATTCATTATATTTCTCATAATTAACTTTATAAAAAAGAATATGTGATTCTTTTTGGGGGTGAATATTTCTTATCCGCCATCTCACGCCAATGTATATATATTGTGAAGCATTGATTGTGCCCTTCATAAGCGACTCTTCGATGTTTTATACACAGATTAAACTTTTTATTTTAGTACAATACTTTTTATTTAGTACAACACTTTATAAAGGTTTTGACGATTGGGAGCGTCTTTTCAATCGAATCACGCCTAGTAATATGCTGAAATTTTAAATCGTCTTGGTAAACATTTGTACCAAATTAGAGATTAATATCAATTGTCGATTGAAAGACATGTTGGATACTTTAATACTAAAGCTATCGTCGAGTGCAAATAGTCCACATTTGTCAAAACGATTAATTCCTCTCTCTTCATTTTATGAATTTTAATGTTAAAGTAGTTGATTGACTTCTGTGTATATTGAAAACTAAATACTGTCGAGTGCCGTCTTCGTAATCAAAGTGAGTGGCGCCGGCCTTACATGGCAGTCATTAATGCAAGCAAGTATTAAGCTGATTATGTTAAATAAGCGTAAAACCTCAAAAAAGTGAAAAAAGATAATTTAATCACTTGTAACTTTGTGTAGACATGGTTGATATTTTTCATTTTTGCATGTAAAGAGTAGAATGTCTCGCAAAGTGAACGTCGAAAAATTCAACTTCTAACAAACGAAGTTGTGTTCCGTTTATGCTCCTCTACGAGCTTCTGCTCTGACCAATTTGGCCCGTTTTCAATACCAATCTGCGTGCAGAAACTTTCAATGTTTCTACCAAATTTGAAGTCGATATCTTCATTTTTGCAAGAGTGCCAACAACAAACACCACACAGATGGGCAGACGTGAGAATTTCACGCTGGTCAAGAATATATGTACTTTATAGGGTCTCTGAAGCTTCGTTTTGATTGTTACATACGTTATGAAAAAAAACAAAAACGAGTACACATGCATATGACAGTGGTGGGTATAAAATAAGCAAGTACCGCAGTATTATGTAAAGTTTACGACAACGGTACGATGTCTATCGAAGAACGTATTAAAAACAATGAGCGTATTAAAAACGGTCAGACCATATTATATATACGATACGCTTACATATACGCATATACTTCCTGTTGGCGCGACATTACAAGCCCTATTTATGTTTATCTGGCGATCTATCCGGTTGGTTGACAATTCTTTACCCAACAGAAAACATAATCACTTTTTTAGAAATTTTGAATAAGAGCTAAATGTAAATTCTTTTTGATATTAAAAGTTTTTGATAATTTTCAATAAGTTTGCATGAAATTTTTAATTTTTTCACTTCTTTTGTCAGAAAAATTTCTTTGTTTTCCCACGAAAACACCGTTAGCGGCTTTTTGCAAAGTGTCAAAAATACCATGAAGAAGAAGGAGCCAACATACCCCCAGATTGGATCAATTGGTGATAATACGAACTGTGGCCTATAATTCAAAAAATCTCCTCAGTTTTCCTCTCCGATGTTATTTGTTGCAAATGCTGTGTTCACAAATTTTTGGACGGAAGCGTAAGCCAAATCAGCTGCCCAAAGTTGTAAAAAGTTTGCACTTATTTATATCTCGCCTGATAATAGCAGCCGCATAATTCACCCGATTATCGTTCCGTATGTTGCGGGGGGCGTAACTACGACAAAAACGTCTTCTAATGTAGTCTAGTGCCCCCTCACTGGATCATTAGCCGGTTCGCGTTTAACGCGACTCTTAGCACGAATAGAGTCATTGAAACTAAAACACATAAACCTAAAGACATATATTTCTTTTGGCAAACTTACGGTATACTTGCACAAATTAGCAAACGAAAACCGAAGCTTATCACCTTGAAACTTGCCACGTTCCACATTCGATATTTTTACATTACGTAATAAAACATTTACATCAGCCATCGCCTTAATACAGAACCTGAAAAGTGAGAATAAGTAACTTTACCTTACGCTATGTTTCACTTTTGCGCTGTCCGAAGCGCAAATACAATATTCTTTTTATATCGGTCGCTATATTCCTTTTTTCAAAACATTTGCATCGCTCAGAAGAAGGCTACAGAGGCCTCATAAAGTATAGATATTCTCGATGCATTAAATTCTAAACCGATTCAAATACGTCGCTTTGTTTATCCGTGTAACATCTGTTGCAAACACTCTCCTGCTCGCAAAAATTAAGCTACGGCTTGAAATTTTGCAAAAACGGAAGACTTTGCACGTACGTTTTTGTATTAACACTGGACACTGGTCTGTTTCTCCAAGTACAAATTTATGATTTTTAGCTTATTACTCATAAATTATGAACCACAGAAGTCTGAAATTTTTGATATGTGCGTACTATGCTTGTAAAAAAGAGGAAAAAATCGCCCATGCCCACAAAAAGTTATAAAAGATCGAATTTTTATCTTTTTCATTTTATATATTATTGACATATATTGTAGCTACTTTGCGACAGGTATTACGTTCTAAAATAGCATGGCAATAAGCTAATTGGAAAGGCCTTGTAACACCAGCAAATGCTCCAACCACTGCCGGCAGAAACCCTTGTAACGGGTTGTAACTAGACGTCACCGGAGCCATTAATTGCAGTTATTGCAGAAATAAAACATCTTGAAATGGAATAGATTATGAAATAATTGTGATAATGTGAGTATGAACGATTTACTTTTCTTGTCTGCAGCCAAATCTCGATTACGAAAAGCTGTCATATAGAAAATAGCTTGACAAACAATAGAATACCAAATTAGATTTCAAAGAAACATTTGACCGAGAAAATTCAGGGTCTTTAACATATTGTTGCATCGTTGCTTAAGGGTTAACGGAATTAAATGACCGAATAAAAAAAATTTTATTTCTTAAGCGAATACATATGAATGAAAATCGCAATAAAAATTTATCGAAAATAATTTTTAGGCTTCTCTTTCTACTAAGCTACTAAGCACGCGGTTTAAGAAATGTAAATAAACAATTTTACTACCTTTCTCTACTTTTGATTTTATGGCGTTAACCAATTTTGCAAACGATACATTCAATCAGGGCATAAGTGTAAGTGCATAGAAATCCAAACGCACTATTTTCTGAGAACTATTCTGTCGCATTCTATACATGCTTTTAAAATTATATTTATGTAGAATCGACTAATATTTTATTTTTATAAGACATAATCGCAAAGCATACCATTGAATGCAAGTATTGAGCTTATATTTTGTCAAAGCTACAATCGAAGCAACCGTTTGCCACTTTAAATGGTAGTTCTTTTCTTGAACTCCCCTTGCAGTACCTATATGTTAATTGCGAATGAAAAGTTCTTTCACATCAAAGCAAATGTTCTCGCAGCTCCCAAGGAGTGAAAAAATACATTACGCCATCAGATGCGTTTTGACTGCATTTGAATTTAAAACTTAGATCAATTTTTTCAAAAGTACAATTTATTACAGAAAACACAGCTTTCACTTCCTCTACCTCTTCCTATCGCATTGGGAATGAGGAGTCGAATGATATTAAATTTTGTAATTTATTTAATATTAGTGTTCATTGATCATGGAGCAAAGGACGTAGCTGTAATTAATCGTTAATGTTAATACTTTATACCATTGCCGCAACAATTTTTTCAAGGTAAAGTTCAGAATAAGTTTTCTGCAAATGTTCTTTTTCTGTACACAAATATTTAATACTTTAGCAATATTAAAGCATTAAGTACGCGCACATGATGTTGTAAAATTTAAAATTGATTTTTCGTCAAACACTACACTGTGGTTAACTGAGACACCGAATAATGTACTTTTTTTATTTCTCTATATGTATATATACAATTGCTCTTCTTTTATATCTTTTAGTTCTATTTTGTATGAACTAATCGAAAATCTGAAGTTTTTTTATTATACTATACTATATATGTTACAATGGTATATTAAGCTTGTACCTATCACCTTGGGATACATCGCCTACAAGGACCTGAGATAGCCCCATCTTTCATTTTACTTTGTATATAAATGATTTTCAATCGATCTAAACTTGTCTGTCCGTGTGCCCATCTTGTATCTCTGTGTTCAACCTGCAGGTCGCAATTTTTAAACTACTTTGATCAAATTTGGCACACCACTGTTCTTTTTGCACAAGGTTGGACGCTATTGCAAATAGTTTGGATCGAGGTACTTCCCACATAACGCCTTATTTTGAAAAGCGGGTATATAAGTAATTGTGTTAAGCGATATGGTGTAGAGTACTTAAGAGTGGGCCGTTTCTAATTATATTCCTTTTTCTTGTTTCTACTTTTGGAAATTTTGGTTTTTAATAGTTATTTATCTTACTTGTTTTTTTTTTTCATTTTCATTTAAAGAGGAAAATCGTATTTATAGGCATACAACTATTTTATTTAAAAAAGATCATTTAATCTTACATTTACATATAATTTAAACAAAAAGAAAAATTTGTCATATTAACGCAATTATTTATTATGTATTCGCGTATTTTATATTAAGATCAAATTTACTGATTCAAACAAAGCGGCTAAAATTATACACATACATGGAATATTAAAAATTATATGTAACAAGCAAACTTTGCAAAGTCTCTCTCTAATTCAAGGTTTCCGTAAACGTTGAAGGAGTAAGTAATAATTATAATTTTACTACGTGCTTGCAAAAATTTTGCCAAGCGGCATGTATTGGTAAAAATGATTAAGTCATGCGAAGTATCAATACGACGGAATCAATCATAACGGTTAAATTCGATAATTTTGACCTTCCTCCTCATAAACTAAAGGTTTTCCATTTAATATTATTGAGTTATTTAATGTATGCAGAAGCTAGCCATGGAGCGCTCACGATTGCGTTTTCGAACTTCATTACTTTTTTGTTTAATTTGAAGAGATCTACAGCTGGAACCCACCAAACATTTTCAGAAGCTTATGGTGATGCTGCTTCAACATAAGGTCGATCTTGGTTTCAATAATTTAAAAGTGCTGATATTCATTAATAATGATAAAGAATGGCCTGGAGAACCAAAAAGCTCGAAGACAATGAATTGCGAGAATTGGACGAGAACCAAGTGCAAATTGTCAAAGAACTTTCAAAAAGCTTAGCAGTTGATGAATCGACCGTTTCTAGACCTTTAAATTAATAAATGCTTCTTCAAGCGGAGAAATGGCTAAAATATATGAAAATACTTTATATATATATATATAAAATTCTATATATATAAAATGTCACAAATAAAAAAACTTTCGAAAATAAAGGAAGTAAGAAAATTGAATTCGGCTGTGGTCGAAGGAAACCAAGACAGGTTGATTGTCTCTGTTCGGCCATGTGCCACTGAAAACCATATCAGGATCATAAAGATCCATCTCCAACTGTGGATTTATTATACATCATATGGTTGCAATTTCTAATACTACTTCTTACGAAAATCTAAAATTTCCGGCAACTCGTGAAAATAAGTATCTATTTCGTGTCTTATAAATGCGGGAAGGACATAGAAACCTTTTCCTTTGCAATGTTTATTAATACAGTTGCTTATAGCATTAAATTCGACATTAGGCCCACACAAGCTTACGCATTCATTCAAGCTTTCTTCGGTGCTTTTCAACAAATAAAAACCCTCTTTTAATAATTAAAATTTTAGTACTAAAGCGTTATCAGAAGAGAATGATTGCTTTGAAGAACCATTACTAATGAGGAGGAGATTCAAACCCATCGAGGTGTTATGAATTGGGTTAGACGTACGCGTTTGCTCATTCGTCCTTTTTTGAAAAGTTGGAAAATATTAGGTAAATTGTAAATTCATAATTAATCACTGTAGCTTTATACAAATTCGTAAAATAGTAAACAAATGAATTCACAATGCATTATACTCGGTGGTATGAAACGATAATAATAATTTGGTTTTTCAATCTGAAATGGCACACTACATTCTGGCGGCACATTTCTTAATTATTGTGAAATTACATTAACAAAATATCTATAAAAATGCAAAAATAGCGGACCAATTTTTTATTTTTGGAAAGTTGCTGAATAATGCGGTTAACAGGGTGTAGAGTTTGGGTAATGATTGCCAAAACAGAGCGAGGGGAGAAGCTTAGCTCAGTCATTTCAGATTGATTATCACCGGCAACAGCGGGAACGGTGACACATCAACCCCGGAAGTGATGGTTGTCTTGGACTTGTTTAATGGCATATCAGGGGAAGCTAACTTATGCTTTTGCTTTCTTTCAAAATCATTGAATTCGTCCAAATTGGGGAAGGCCACTTTAACTCAAAGAAAGAGAAACCAACTTGCCTGACACTTGAGAAGAAAAAAATTGATATATTAAAAGACAGCACAACAAAAAAAGATTGAAGATGTTCCGTGCTTAGGATGCTTTTTGTATCGAAAGAATATTATTAGCTGTGGAAGCAGAAAGCGTTTTGCTTTAGTCAAGTGCCTAAAGTCAGCTCAATTATGCGATCCGTGCGATGGAGTTGGCAGCAAGCCACGTTTGAGCCTCGAAATACACTTCAGGTTGCAAAAATGTAAAGTTTTTTTTAACAGAAGGAGGACAAATTGCTGCCACAGCTCGCGGTTACATTGCTAGCCAAACAAAAACAGAGGAGTTTTCTATGGCGCATTGTGATTGGCGGTGAAAAGTGGATCTATCACAACAATTCCAAGCGCGAAAAGTCATATGTTTGTCTAGAAGAGCCGTCCCCATCGACAATGAAGCACAAAATTTATGTTCATAAAGGTGTAGTGCAAGGTGGAGTGTATTAAAAGCTGCCAAAACCGAATGAAAATGTCACTACAGATGACTACCAACGTGGTTGAAGAAGTTGAACAATGAAATGAACAACTTAGCAGTTGGTGAATAAACTGTTTCTTGACGTTTACATGTGATAGGAAAGAAGCAAAAGACGGAAAACGGCTATCACACAAATTGTTCGAAAATGCCATTTCGAACCGTGTTAACATCACGGTTTCATTGCTTGCCAGGTAAAAAAAGGAGAGTTTCCTGTGACGTGTTGTGACTGATGATGAAAAGAGGATCTGTTACAACAATCCCAAAACCCAATTGAAAAAACTTAATCAACCAGCAATAGCGCTTAACAAACGCAAAGTCATTCAGCGTGGCTTGGCACGTGGTTTCAAAATGTTGAAGAAGTGCGAAAAGTGGTTAGAAAATAGAAGTGACGAATATTAATGTATTGTACTAAAAGAATTTTGTGGAGACATATGCAACTGTTTTCATGCATTATACTGTAAGAGACACTTAATCTTGTTGGCACAATAAATAATAATATACCTTGTGACTTATCATCAATTCTAATTTTAGTTACAATTTATTTTAATGTTACATATTTGAATAAAGAAAAAAGTTAAAACATCTTTCAATGTTCTATGGTACGATAATTACAAAAATTTACCTATATACGATATTTACACAACGTTTTTCCTAACGATTTCTGTTCTTTCCTTTAAAAATGCCTCAGTAATGGATTTGACACATTTTGTATTCTCTTTCCTTTTTTAGAATTTATTATGAAATTCTGTGATATAAAAAATACGTATTCACGTCGTAAATATGCTTGCATATGTATTAAATATTAACAAGAAATATAAAAACTTAATTAAACGGTAAAATAAATACTCTAAATTCAAAAAAATTAAATTTAACGCATTTCATATAAACAAAATACTAATAATAACAACAGAAATATATCTATAATGTGAAAGACGCAGATATTGCTGTATTATTATTTTACTAGTCTAAATTATCTTCATCCTCCGAATTGCAAACGTTACAATGTTCATTTTTATGTCGGCCTGGCACACACGGCTCATGGTACACATGACCGCAATTGAAAACCATAATGCTACAAGACGGGACTACATCTTTAGTAATAACACTGTGTTCGCAAGTAGCGCAGACGTTGTCATAACTAACAGCGAGACCACGGTTTTGTTCGCGCACCACTTCGGCATGCATAGAAAAATAGTCAGCCAATTGGATATTATTGACAATTTGTAGTTCGTCTACCTGGAATTGTAAGTAATTATAAAATAAAATGAGAGACCGTGTTGACTTTAAAACGAATCAAAATTTTGAATGCGCATTGCAAAAGTGATAATAAAGCCAAATCAACTTTAAATCTTTGACGATAAATTTCTTCGATGATTATAAAAATTTACCTGTAAGCGATAGTCACATAACATTTTTGTCAACGATTTCCTTAGGCCGGGTATTTTCTGGCCAGATTTGATTTTATCTACCAAACCTGCAGGGTTTACGTAACCTGGAAGAAGAATATTTAAACAATTTTAATATTCTTTTAAAGATAACTTTCATTACGCGCATATTCCTAACATAAATATATTACCTATTATGCCATCCAAGAGTTTGGTTAAAATTTCTGGATTTTCTATGGATTCAACGATAAGTAAATTCCACAAGTCTGAATCATCATGCTCTTTGCAGAAGTCTATTCCCATTTCAATATTTTGTAGCTAGTAAATGTAACGTGACTATTTTAACGCATAGTTCTCTATTCAAAGTTATCTTACCTTATGTATAATAATATTTAAAGCTTCCACTATGTTGCCCATTTGACCCAACAGGTAAACCATTTCCGGATAGAATAATTTACTCTTACAAATATCTAAGGCTTCTTGTATGGGGTAATGTTTGGATCGTTTTAGAAAAGGCAATAATTTGGTCGGTTCGTATTCAGCATATAACTCTACTAATCTCCAATGGAATGTACCGCGGCTGTCCACCTTATCTAAAGCATCTAAGTACTACAAATTTCCTTTTAGCGATAAATATTGTTATTTAAAAAAGATTTTATACCCAATATAAATATTCTTGATTTTGTTCCAGTTGTTGTACCACAATTTCTGGAGGTACTCTACGTTTATCCAGTAGTATTTGAAAGGCACGCTCACGATCTAACTGAATTAAAGGAATGATCATTTTATGTATAACACTATAAAGATCATAACGTCTAATCAGATCAAAAACCGCCGTATTCTGCAACCTGCAATTACGTCAACATGAAACAATAGTTCAAAAAATGGTTCAAATCCTCCATCTTAATTAAGTGAAAAGATCGTTACTTACTTTAGATACATAAGTAAAGCACTTTCATAACTTTTTTGATAGGAATATAACATAGCGAGTGACTCTAGTAACTCATTCATATTTTCTTTATTGAAGTGGTCATGTATCGCGTTGATAACCGCTGAGCAATCGTATAAATGTGAAGGCCATTCTTTTATCAATTTTAAAAAACCCTTGACATCATATTTCAAGTATTCATATAACACCATCTCATAAACATGAGGATCCAATTTACAATCATCTGTTGTGGGTAAATAAGCACTAACAGCTCTTAATTGTTGAGGTTTCACAAACTTAAACACTTCCTCTTCCCATAGGTTTTTATTATTTCCTAATACTCGAAGGCAGATTTTCGCTGCCGCTTCGTATTCCTTTTGATTAATTAAATGATTGATGTAGAGCCTGTAAGGGTCATTTTGGAAACAAAAAACATTTTAAAAACAACATCATTTAATGCAATACCTTGCAACTGCTAACACATTACCACCGTGCGACGGCATAAGTTCCATGGCTTCTTCGAACTTGCTGTAAAACAAAATAATAAATATTTTCTAAAATTTTATGATAATTTAATATCACAGCGGTGAAAAAGCTTCGGGCTTCGAAGAGACGTTTACTCACATTATTTGTCGTTACGACAATTTTTATAGGATAAGAATTAAACGATAATGATGGTCAGCAATAAACGGCGAATTTAAGAAATTTTTTTTTTTTAATTCTCAAATTTATCTATGAGATCACATTAATTAAGCGAGAAAACGTACAAGATCAACACATTTATGTGAAGAACGTGCGCGTACAGTAAGTTCATTTAAATTAATTGTTCCTTATTGCAGAAAGTTTTCCAAATCCAAAGATATAACTTGTATTGTATTCAATTGTATTAGTACCTCGATCCATCAATGGGACGATAGCACTTTTCTTATGCTTAAAATTAGGTTCCGTTGACGTCAGCTTTTACATCTTAACTATTGAATCTCATAATGAATGAGAGAAAGCTTTTACTAGGCCCTGTGTGATTTCCCTCATTCAATTAAATGAGTCCATCACACAATAGGAATTAAACCTCGTAGCAATTGGAATTCTTATCCTTCTTGTCCTATTTAAGTAGAACTAGTCTGTTAAAAACACTGTAATGGTGAGAAAGTGAAGGATTGGTTAGATTATGGCAATCTTCAATAGATCTTCAACAATCTTCATGTAGTTGATGTTAATGAGATTTAACGGAAAGCGGTCAAAAGTCGCAACCGTTATTTGCGCGATGCTTCCCGTTGCTTAGCAATTTTTTTTTATTACAAGTTTTATATTGGAGAACTGTATTGTGGCAGTGGCGAAATATGAAATTTGGCAGCGAAATATGAAATTTTGACGCTAAGCCACGAAAATTGTAACAAGAAAATATATCGTTTTCTTTAATGATTATCGATTGGTCACACGGCTAGACAAAGGCTTTAATTCGGCGCTCTCCTAAGCTTTAATAGGGTAGTAAACAACAGAATGAAGTGTATTACGTATTTTCGCTCCAATCAATAAAAAACGAAAGTATTTATTGAAATTGGCAGTTCCGTTGAAACTAATAGTAATGTTATGTAAAACGTTCAAACCGTTCAACAGAGTAATAAAAAAAAATGACAGATAACAGCTGATCGGTTGTTAACCGACAAACGGAATATAATGTAAAATCGAAGCCGTTCTTAAGCACAAATTGTATCTAAGCTAGAGATGTAAAAGTTCTTAAATTAAAATGTAATGAAAAAAGACAAAAAAGTCTACAGAATTAAATTAAACATTTTACAAAATGGGCGTGCAATATAATTTAAGACATTAATCTTGATTGCCCTAAGAATGTGACGTACGAAGAAAGAGGAGCAGTTTATAGAAGAATAGCATGAGGCGCATGAATAATTTAGTTACTTTATTTACGGCCATGTTTGCCTTTTTCTTTGGTAGCTTTTTAACAAGTCTGCTGACCAGCGTTGATAAGTGTCCAGCCCATAAGAGCGGTGTGACCAAACTTGAGCCACATCCTGAGTTGTTTCTAGTGATTTTAGTATTGAGTGCTCCACAGTATAAGGAAAAACGTCTAGGTATACGCAATACCTGGTTGCGTTTAGGTCAGCCCTTGCGATTGCCTTACTATCCAGAAGATTTTATTTACTTGCCAACTTACAATAAACGTGGTCATCTAGAAAGAGAAGGGCCCTCGGAACAAGCGAATCGTTTGCGTATTTATGTGGATTGGTTGGATAGTGTACAAAACCCGAAAAGCTTTAAAGTAGCCAAAAGGAACATCAAAATTAAGCACTTTTTTGCTATTGGTACGTTAGGAATACATCCTAACTTACGTGCAAATTTGGATAAAGAGCAAGGACAATTTCAGGACTTACTATTTCTCCCACGTTTAATTGATGTTTATGCCAATTTAACTGAGAAATTGTTGCATTCAATCGATGCTTTGATACACCATTACAATTTTTCTTATTTACTTAAAGTAGACGATGACACTTATGTGAAATTGGATTATTTACTAAATGAGCTAGTCTCTTACGATCGCAAATTGATACGTAAAGCTCGAGATTATCGCGGAGATCCTTTGCCAGCACTTTATTGGGGTTACTTTAATGGTCGAGCTAATATTAAAACCAAGGGCCAATGGAGTGAATCGAATTATTATTTGGCACAGCGTTACATCACTTATGCCTTAGGAGGTGGTTATGTATTGGGACGCAAGCTGTGTGAATTCGTAGGTAACAACTCTCACCATCTTTCTTCCTACGTCAGTGAAGACATTTCTGTTGGCACTTGGCTTGCTGGCTTTCGTCATGTACATAGACGTCACGATCCCCGTTTTGATACCGGTTATATGTCTCGCAAATGTCGACAACACCACCTCGTATTGCATAAACGCAATGAAACACTAATGCGCGATTTATATAACGGTAAACTGTGCACTTTTGAAGCAGACAATGAAAAATATTTGAAAAGACCTACGGAATATTATTACGACTGGCGTAAAACAGCAGACAAATGTTGTGATAGTTTAGTCGTGTAGAAACAATTAAAAAAACTATATATAAAAACTTTGTAAATGTAAAAATCATTCCACCTAAATTAAAGTGAATTATAATTAAATATCAAAACACAAACCAAACCAAAGCACAATTAAAAATAAAACTTACAAATTATTATAAAAATATGTTTAGCAAATATAAGCAATTACTTACCGGTGTTCAATTAACCATTGGACGCGATCTTCTATGTCGAACAATGTAGCTACAACTATATCTTTTGGTGCCACAATATAATAGCGATTTTCTTCATTCAAACAGCCCAAAATGTAATCATTAACCATGTATTCCTTGTAACTGAAAGCAAAGAACAGCAATATGGTAGGAGGTTTCAATCTTATTAGCTTACCCTCTTAATGATAAACTGTCGGTACACACTTCCTCACTGCTATTAAGCTTATATTCTAAGACGGATAGTAACGGACGCAAAGCATTACGTTCAGAATCTTTTTCTTTGGGATAGCCTAAAACGACCAGCTGATTTGACGTTAGAGAAGCCAAACCGCTAACGTAGAAATTTGTTTGGAATGTAGAAACTACGAAAGTTGTGAAGAAAAAGTTAAGATATAACACCAAGCAATAAGAAAAACCATATTTACTTACTGGGATCAACTATAAAGCCAGGTAAAGCTTTTAACGTCGCTTCTATTGAATTTCGCTTACGTATGACACAAATGCGTATTGTATCTACCCACCCCACTAAAAGAGTATTAGAATTTGCCCATCGAAAATTGCAACGAAAATTTTCCAGGCGGGCGCTAGAAGGAATTTTAAAAATTTATAAAAAAATTTTGAAAATATGGTACGCGTACTTAGTTGGCTCCTCCCATTTCATAAGACCCAAAGAGCACTTCTCAATCAAATCGTAAACGCGTACTCCTAAACAACTCGCCCAAGCAATAAAAGGTCCATTCCAACATACCGATATAACGTGGCCCTCAGCCGCAGATAAAACACTCGACTTGAGTTTTTTTAAGAAATTCTTTTCAAATAAAGTTAGTTTTTCATCTCCTAAGTGGAAATTCTAATTAATTGAAAAGGTTTCCTAAACACAACTTTTATTCATACCTACTATAAAGCGCCTACCCTCGGTAGCTTTGGGATCTGGATCTAGTACCACTGAACGTATAGACCGCCCAAATGTTAAAGTTTGGTTATTGTCATTGCTAAATAAACCAATTATATGAACCCTGCCATCATCCGAACAAGTCGCTATACATTCACCTTTGGCATCAATATCCACTTCATTTACCGCTACAGTGTGAGCAAAGTTCTGATCATTATAATTTAAATGAGAATCCACCGTGTTTCCTTGATGATCTAAAAGATAAACACGTCCCAGAAATGTGCCGAATATCAAAAACTAAAAAAAAAAAAAATAATTTAAAGGTCGAAGAATAACTTCATGTAAAAATTACTTTCGGGTGCACCGCGCAAGCGGTGACCACGTCCTTATTAAGAATATCTTTTAAATCGTGAGCAATGCGTTGATATTTAAATTTTGGTTCTATTTCTTCTTCTGTGCTTTCTTCCGTTTCCTAAAGCAAAGGATAAGTAAGTAAAATCATTGAATATATATAATAGTTCCGAAAATAAAATCATACACTATTTGTTTTGTCATTACTGGCCATAATCCAATTGTCCGTATTGATCTTTATTTACCAAAACTAAAAATCTGAATATTATCAATTCCTTTTACAATGTCTGCAATGTTTGTCATGATAATTTTTGGGGGGACAGCTGCACGATTTTCCGCTAGAGTTGCCGGCGTTTCTGAAATGTTCACATAACCAAAACGTTATTAACGTAAATTTACGCTACTCGGAATTCTAAAAGAAGTAAGACGTAGCACAGAAAAGTTTATTTTTGAATATTGTAGGACGCAAAAATTAGATACATCCGCAAACATATAAGTCAACCAACGACTTCAAATTATAATCGCCCTTCACTGGCACGTCATCAGGGATGTCGTCTAATGAAAATTGACTTTACCAAATCCGATGACAGTATATAGCCTTCCTTCACTTCTCTTTCGTTTTCATTATTAGCCTCTATCACTAATTTTCCTTTTTAAAACATTGTTTGGAGCAATTGGTAAATTTATAGGAAAAGCCTGGGCTAAGCCAATGGAATATATGTTGTCATATTTTTAAACTGTCTTCTTCTTCTTCTGTTACTCAGCAAATAAACAACCGAAAATTCTCTGAGATGTGGAAAACAGGTCCAATGTAAACATAGAGTTCTTTACTGGGGCCTTGGTAAAGTTGGGGTTATATTTGATGTATAATGTCACTCGTTTGAGGATAACACTTGAAACAACACGACATTGAGCAATCGGCAGCGAAAAATTTCTTTCGTGTCCTCTTGGTGTTAGTGAAAAGAAAACGAGTATTTAAAAAAAAAACGAAAATTTAAGAAATAAAGGAAAAAATTTTGAAAATTTTTTAAATAAACATACATATATTAAAAGAAATCAAATTCAACTTACTTGGTACCCACCTTCAAGCAATGCTTTAAGGGCAGTAGATATGGGCATATGTCGAAGTTCTGTAAAGCCAAGAAGGGCAGGTGTCTGAACTACGGGAAGTATCTCATGCGCGAAAACTGTGAAACGATGAGGTGCTTGTCCTGTGGTTCAGGCGAGCACAACCCTCTAAACAACTGTTGTCCGACCTGGGAGCGGGAATTGAATATCAACAAGATTATGACCATTAAAAATCTTTCCTATAAAAAAATGAAAGGAGAGTTTTCCTTAAACTATTTTGAATAGCTGGATGACAACTCTATTATTTTCAAACCTTCCCCCAGTTCAACCCCCAAGCCGCCTGTAACAAGATCTCAGCGGTCAATAATTTCGAACAACAATTGGACCTTGATAGATTAAAGGATGTATCCATCAAATAATCCCCCAGAATCTTGTTAATGAATTTAATGAAAAAATGTCCCCTTGTGTTAATACTCGCTACGATGATTTGTAGAGACTTTAGAAACTCATAAGTGGTCCCACTTACGATAAAGTATATTTAAAAATGGTTCGTGCTATACCATGTGATATTTGGGGAGTTTGCAATGTTGTCGAGTCTGCTGAGCATCTAATTTTCAGATGTCAGCGGCTTCATGGTATTAGAGATTCTTTTAACTTCTTCAAGTTGTATGATGGTCTCCTCGATCTCTTTGTAGCAAAAAATGTACGTCACCTCGGAGAACTAACTTGCTTTATTAGAAAAGCAAATTTATCGTTTTAAATTATTTTTTGCGTTCAATCATTTTCAATTGCTATCATATTCCTTTTTTGTTTTCAGCCAAAGTTTGCAGCACTGTTTTTTTCTTTTTTTTTACATGGCTTTCAACACTCAAAAATCTACATTACACACACATACACAATACATTTAACATATCGGCTTTAGCTACCTCGGCCGTATTTTTTTTTGTTGTGTTTTATATATATTTCTTGCTAATAATTACTACTGTTTATTAACTGGACATATAACCCACAAATTTATTGGCCTGGCCCATCTTCACTCAACATCCCAAAAAAAAAAAAAAGACATATAATGTTATTATTTACTTATTTTAGTGTTCATTTGATTGAAGCCTTTTTAGTTTTGTAGCGTTATACGTCCGCCACGTTATTTTATTTTTTTAATTTTTATTAAAATGTGCATATTACTCGTCCTCCACGTAGGATGGAACACAACAGCCAGGAGTAGAGTCTGTTGTGTGAGAAGTAATGTAGTACATGAGTATAAAGTCTCATATGAAGGATTTGATGATTGTGAGACCAAAAAAGTGTAAAAAAGGGTAGGTTAATAATTTGACAGTAAACGCTTATATATCTTGATGACATGATCTGAAAAACGAAAAGATTGCGAAGTTAGCTGTTAAATTGTGAGAATGCAAAAATCAAGAAGGCCACATATACTCAATTTGCGAAGTGTGGAATGGCAAATAGAAGTGGTAATATTCGGCCAGACAAATAGGATATCATCAGGGGATTGTAAAACTCCACATGTACATAAAGGGCTGTTTACTATATTAATTTTGAATAGGTGATCATTACATCTCATGTGATTAAACATCAGCTTCTTAATAAGGCAGATAATGTCAAGTGTGAGTCCGCAATGGATAAACCAAGGGGCTTTATTTATTTGTGGAAATAAGTTACGAACATCACTGCTGCTAAGAAAAAACTGAATGTTTTTTGTCGATTGCCCTCACATCTGCAGGAATCAGAACACGATAACTAAAATGAGATTGTCTGGTAAGAACTCAATTATTAGTCGAAAATATTGAGAACTAAAAGGGATTTTGAATAAGCTGTGTACATCAATTCTTAGAATGTTGAAATTATTAATTTTGCCAGCAAAAATAGATTTCTGTACGTTAATGAGTTGAAAACATTATTTGACACTTTTATCAATGTGCGTTGCAGGAAAAAGTTTCGAGTGTAGAACAAAACCTAAAAAGTGCAACGTTTCAACAAACGGAATAAAAGAACCAAAAATGAGAAGTGGAGTAACCGTAGCGTCTCTCCTTTTTTTGAAAAGACCAAGCATTTGGTCGTCTTGACTGAAAGTGTGAATTGGAGTGACTCAAGACGACAATAGTAGTAGTGTCAAGTATTGTCGAAGACAGTTGGCAAAGTACGGCTGCACAGATCTGGATTAGACCTGGAAGTAAAAATGGCAAGATCGTCAGCATTACCCAGAATTGAGATATCCTCAGGAATGAAACTGAAAATTAATTTATAATATATAAATTTAAACAAAGAAGACTCAATACAGATCCCTGAGGAACACCCAAAAGTTCTCCTTTATACAACAACATCACCATTGTTGATTAACATGCTCTTATTGAGAAACCTGTTACATAATAAATTACAGAATTTGGTAGGGAGACTGAAAAAGACAAGAATAAAATTTAATGTTGACAGAATCAAATTCTGAGGTTATGTCCGGAAAGCAGGCAATCAAAATGTGGTTCTTAGCAAACGCTGAATTTATTGTTGACCACAAAGTGACAATGTTGTCTTGGGCAGATCTCTAACGCCCTCTTTCAACAAATTGAAGATTGCTGAGTATATGTTTGGACTCGAGATATCGTTCTAGACGTGAGTGTAGTACCTGATAATTTTTCTAAGGAATGAAACTAAAGCAATACATCTGCAGGAATTAAAATTAGTTGGCGAGCTATTTTTTTTTTACTTAAAAGGAAACTTTAAAAGTCGTACCAGAAAGAGGGTATGTAGTCGGTAATTAGGATACTGGTAAATTCTTTTAGTAGAATTAATCTGTTTTCAATATTCAAAAATTTTGAGGTGTTTGTTACGAATTGCATCTAAACTTGGACATGAGTCTTTTGGGACATTAATGTCTTTATGGAGTTCAGAGAGATATGCTGTCTAGGAAAAAATTATCAAGTTTCTCATCAAGTGATAAAGAGATGATTATATCACCAGAAGGACATTGGCTTGGATGGTATTTGAAATGTTACGGATAGTATTGTTAAGTAAAGGGGGTTTGATAAACTTTGGATCATAGCTACGCGAGTGGCAACAGGTAAGAGGATGCAAATGAAGACAAATTTCGATTAGACAGACTACCTAAGGCGTCGTTGAGGGTTCTCCAAGTACTCAGTGAAGTTTGATCATGGGTACAATAGAGATATTGTTCAAGCTGCTTTGATTTGTTGCGGATGCTCCTGCAATTAAGTTGAGCTATTTTCATTATTGGCCAAGCGAGAATAGGAATACGAACTCGAGAAAGATTAAGAACGCTCTTAAGAAGGTCGCGAGATAAGCGCGTGGCAGAGTTAACAATAGAATTCGTTTTAGGGGGAGCTTGACATTGTGTGGTTTCCGAATACGTTCAGTGATTTGAGATATGTTTGATGAATTTATACGGTCAGTGATCGCTTCATGATCGGAAGGAAGATTGTCTGTGATGGGTGTCACTTTCTCAGGATTTGACGACTTTATATTAGAAAGGAAGAGGGTGGTTTCACGATTGATCATCTTTTTAATTGGAACTGAGACAGCAGTCCCAGTAAATAGTCGTTTAATTGTTAATTAGAAAGTCAGGGGAGATAAATTGGGGAAACTTTTTAGAGATAATGAAAAATTATTATTTTCGGTGAGCATAAGAGTTTCAAGAGCAGGAGTATATTTGAGCCTTCAAACGATCTGCCGCAACTTTTTCGAAATCAGATAGGGTTCTGAATTTAAGTAGGTAGGACAGGCAGTTGAGTAAACTTCACGTTCAGTGAAATCTGAGGGGATGGAAAGAACCCCACGGATTTCAAACAATTCCGATGGA
Source organism: Glossina pallidipes (assembly GCA_000688715.1). NCBI lineage: Eukaryota > Metazoa > Arthropoda > Insecta > Diptera > Glossinidae > Glossina > Glossina pallidipes. Next base: position 182,209 of record KK500079.1, read on the forward strand.
ACACAAACGTTAGAAGTAATGTGAACTGAAGCATTGGCGGTAATAAAATTTGCCGTAGCCGCATCGGAGAGAGATGAAGTAAATATCTAAGCTAGGGAAATCATGGTACAAATTTCAACCGAGTTCGATTATTGGCAAAGAATTGTTTCTGAACTAGATAATGATCATTTCTGGTGTGCGCATTAGAGATTTTAGTATGCCCACCTTCGAGAAAGGTAATGCGGCCTCGTCGCCAAACCATACCTCACAGAGTGACTTTTATAGACTTAAGCATGATAAAAAGTCAAATTATGAAATGGAATAGAGTCAGAGTGGATTGAGATAAACCTCGCAGTGGGAGGTACCGTTGTTCCTTTTCCCAAATAGCGGTGTTTCACGTTTTTCAAACCTTATTGTTAGTTATATGCCAGTAAATATTTCTTTAAGCGTTTTGATGCATATAGCTTCCTTGCTATACAAAAATGTTTAAGTGCTTTAAAAATGCCTGAAAATCAAAAACCTACTCGGCATATCTTCAAACGTTTGGTTGATATGTATCCCACAATGCTTAATCTGAGGGCTCGTAGACATATTATCAGAGGAAAAAAAGTCTCTAAATGTAAGCAGCATTTAGCTGCGCAGCCGCATAAAACCGGTAATTAAGCTCTTGCGCGGTGAGAAGTCATTAATGTTTTAATCTACAAGGTGATTTTAACTTGAATAAGCGAATATCTCGGTAAATCCCATTCAATTTCAATAGATAACGATGCGACACCATCATCGTCCTGTTTCAAAAGTTATGGGCTTGTGAACGCGTTCGTAAAACAGAAATACGCACCAGAGATTTCTTAAACGCGTTTAGTGGTCACTAACCTAAGTTGCTTCCAATGGTCAAAAAACTGTAACTTGTAACTGATGGAATACATTCACAAAGTGGTGTTGACCTAACATCCCTAAAGAGAGTTAAAACACTTCCACCAAATGGTTCTGTTTGACCAGCCCACACGCCCTCTGCGAACAAAATATTTTGCAATATTGTTTTAAAACATGCTTTAAATTAAAAAAAATTGTTAGATTAAATAAATTACTAATTCCCAATTTTTTAACCAAATGCAAATGGTTTAATATATTCGTTTGTTTAGTTCACTAAATAAGTTAATTAAAAACTTATTTTACGTATGTCACAATTCCAATTGCCAGATAGTTACAATAACAATTTTACGTTACAGTCTCGATTTTTTTGTGAAATGAGTGGATTTTTATTTTAAAAATATCTTTTCTTACCGTCGCTTCAGTAGCTTAAATTAATCTTTTTAAGTTACTTACGTTTGATAGAAGCAAAACGAAATGCATAAGCCATTTAGAAAAAGAATTCAATATGTGTAAAAAGTATATATCAAATAGATACAAGAGAAACTACCTTCAGTTAACGGGATAACACTTTTAAATAGTTGGTAAATCGTACCGTCCCGATAATTGCTAGCGCTGAAACTCCTTCGAACAAGAATCAATTCCATAATAAGTTAAATTGGGTGACGGTGTGAACATAGAAATTAATAAACAATTTACTACATTAAGGGAAGTAACAAAGCTAGCTCGACGTTATGATCGGTCCAAAAGCTTACAACAAAGCATACAACTTTCAGCTCCCATTATGTCACGTTTCGATTTGTTTTTTGTACCTGAAGAGCAGCGAAGTGATGGAGTGGTGCCTATGAAATCGATTCCAAAATTTTTATGTATTAAGGCTACAGTATTTTTTCCTTTTTGTGTATTTCATATATCTCATTTATGCGCGAGATTGTAGCGAATTTCGAGTAAATTCGCATATTAAAATATTTAATAAGCTTCCGTATGAACTTCTTCAAATAGTTCATCCCTTACCATAGAATAAAGTAGAATATATTTGAATATTACCACCGCTCCCGCGAAATTTTTCGGAATTGTTTAGAAGTACAATTTCTTTGCGGCATTTCGCTTATTCAATTTTTTTTTCATTTCTGCGTAAAAGAGCGCATTATGCTTATGCGTTGAGCTACAAATCTGAAGCGAGAAGTCTTTGTGAAGATTCAAAAAATAGGGCATCTCACAAAAATGGGATACTTCAATACTGTTCTAAAGAAAATTGTTTTCAGTGTAAAATTATGTTCGATTCTCGATGACTCCCCATTTTAAGTTTATTCTTTCATTTTCAGCTCTACTTCATCTTTTATCGAACTGAAGGAAAATGTACTAATAAAATTATGAGATAAGGAATTGACGGCACATGTAAAAATTGTCGCTTATCCATGCAAAAGGAAAAATTTTTTATGTTTCTTCCATTGCTATGTGCCAATAGACCAAGTGAACCCCATTTGGAATTAGAATACCTGCAACTCAGAAATTATAAAGTGATATTAGATATATTAGAAGTTGGACGAAAATTGAATACACCATCTTCACAGTACACCTGCAAATATTGGTTCAACCAAGGATAAAACAAATCAAATAAACTAAAGAAACTTTTATTTTAGTTTTCTAAATAAACACACCTTACGTTTTTTCTTTTTTTGATTGTTATTATAAAAGAAAGCATACTTCTTGTTTCTTATTTTGCTCTAATGAGCTGACCTGTCCAGCTTGGCATTAAAAAAGAAAAGAATTAAACGTCAGTTTCAGATTTAATTTTAGCCAAGAAAGCAGTCTTGTGTTCGGCCAGTTTAGCTTTGCGCTGCTCATTCGTGAGTTTCTTAGCATTCCACCGTTTCTTAGTGACGCCTGTCTTCTGTATCTTTTTATGAGTGGGATCGGCACGTATAGCTTGGTGGGCTTTTTTGTAGATTTCTTCAAGCTGTAATATATATGAAAAAATATTTCGAAAATGATAACCAAAAAGAAAGATAAATAGAAAAGGTTATTAACGACAGCTTTTTAACAATATTGCTATTAGAAGCGAAAGAAATTAATATAATAATAAATTTAAACGTAAAAAATAAGTTAAAATTCTTTTTCAAATATAAAAAACGTCATGTAGGAAAGTTACATTAGTCTTGAGGTAAAAATCCTACAAACAACCCTTTTGGTTGATATATCTTTTTAGATCGAAAAATTTTGTTAAGGGTTACGATGATTAATTAATAATTAAGGGAATAAAGGGATCAAAAAACAATTACGTCTTTCAGTGCTTGTACGAGTATGTTTAAGTAGCTTTATTTCAAAGCTCACGCAAAAATTATATACGTATATAACCCTAATAAATGACACGTCATATGTAGTTATACAGCGTGAGCAGTTCGCAGTGCGAAATACACATAAACACATTCATCAGCAATTACTAATTTGCGAAAAATGACCATAGTGGGGCGAATATTTTAAATTTAACCCAAATTTTCAGGCTTAGAATTACAATCAGATTGGTTGCAAAGATATTGCAGATAAAATTTGGGGTAATATTCGTAATGATATTATTATACAGACAAAACTTTTTATGGCTTAACACATTTAATAGTAAACAAATGCTATAATGCTTTCATTACTTCACATTATTATTCGACACACGGTCTAAGGCAACAGAAAGAAAGAAGAAGAAAGTTAAAAAAGACATCATTCAAATGTAAGTTTTGTATAGTTTAGTGGCATCGAGAATTAGTGCCAACTTCGCTTCGCAGAACCTTCAAAAATTTAGTGTTAGAAATTTGTGAAATCATATCAGGAAATTAAACTTATTGTAGGTAATAAAATTTCGAACTTAGATTTCCAATAGATTGTTGTAGTCCACTTTTGGCACAGCCAGTCTATGATACTAGACGTAGCAGTAATTTTAGAAATGGACGTCTTTTTATATAGAAACAAGCAATACCTACATCATCAGCACGTATTCCCAATTTTATGTAACGACTGAATTGTCGTTTGAAGCCTTCTTCATCTTCTTCTTCTAGCGTACGCATATAATCGGCTACATGTTGACCAAAAATATGAGCACGATGGACGTCAGGATTGAAGCTCTTATTTTCAGATGAGTAACCGGGGAAACGCTTAAGCGAATGCGGTATATTCAAACCACCATCAACGGCACCTTTCATGGCCCCAAATACTCTAGCGCCTGTAGTAGTGCGAGCTAATCCAACGTCCAAATAACAACGGAAAGCACCGGGACCATCAGCAACTGGTTCAACGTTATATTCATCTCCAGTAATTTCTGGGCAGCCGTCGTACAGGGAATCCAAACCTAATTTGTTCAAGATTCGACGTGCGACCAACAGACCCGTGCAATAAGCAGCAGCATAGTTAGTTAGACCCACCTAAAAATCAGTGTCAACAGGCCATTTACATTATAAATATAAAAAAAGAAAAACTATGAATCATCACCTTTATACCATAATTGGGCAACTCATGTGAATATGCTGCACATATAATTCGATCACCTTCAATGCGCGAATAAGCAATCTGGACAGTGATATCCTTATTAGACAAGCGTACAATCAAACGGTACTTAGGTGTATTATATTTGTTCTTGTCTTGGAATATTAAACGTTTACGGGCATAGTAATCGGTTTTACCCTCACGGCGCCTACGGAACTTGACTTGATAACGTTTATAGTACTGTTTATTCTTGACTACTTTAACGAAACCCTAAATAAAAGGAAAACAACTTTCTTTAAAACATTCAATTTTCAGATAAGAATAAGAATCAAAAATTAATTTCAAGCATAAATTTTCTTCAACATCCTCATTTTACAAGGATTAAATACTACGCAAGTGTATAAAAAATTGTTCACTAATTATGTTTGCAATCCCATTTTATTTATTTATTTACCATTTTCACTTATTTTGTATAAAAACTAAACACCAACGTTAAAAATACGCGATGTTCTTCACACGTAGTGAAAGAAAGAAAAGAAAGATGTCGTGTTTTTTTTTTTGATACTTTATAAAAGAAACAAGGCGTTGCCAACTTCAAAATATGTGGAGAGAATTAAGAAAACCATTTATTTATTAATGTTGAGAGGAAAAAGAAAACTGCGCGAGTTTAGTATAATTAGTTCAATTTTTAGTAAACAGAAAGTAATAAACTTCCGTGTTTGGTGTATCTTGCGTATAAACAGAACAGAAACTTGAACGAAAACTTTTGCTTTAAATAGTTAAGGTTTTTATGAGGTTTTAGCACAAGGGCTGAAGAACTTGTCATAATAGTTTTATAAAGTGCAAAAATGTAAGTAAATGTTTTCGGTTTAGACATAAAACATATAAAATTTTCAGAGATTCTTTATTTAGCTTAAACTGTTTCTAGAGGAAAACATATACTAACTTTCGTAAAAGCACTTTGCAACTAGATCAGAATAAAAAATAGGCCCAATATTTGACAATATTTGTGATAAATTATCAGTTGAGTGTGTTTAATAAGAAGGATTTTGCAAAAGTAAGATAAGGTAAACGTCAAGTAAAAGCGTCTTTGAAGAATTTTAGCCAATTTACAAGCAGAAAAAGTTTTGTATTAAGATTTGTTATTCTTTATATTAAAAACAAAATACGAGCAATCTTTCAACAACTGAATAATGAATTTAAAGAGATTGCGCGTGTTAAATCCAATCGCCTTTTCTATAAAATAAATTCCACATTTCAGTTTAAGCCCTTATCAGAGACTTCCTTTAATTCCAGAGAAATCAAAACTCTTTATAGACTTATGAGTGGTCACACTTATGATAAAATATATTTAAAAATGATTCGTTCTGTACTATGTGATATTTGTGAAGTTTGCAATATTATCGAGTCTGCTGAACATCTAATTTTCAGATGTCGCAGGCTTGATGGTATTAGAGATTCTTTTGGCTTCTTCAAGTAATAGGATGGTCTCCTCGATCTCTTTGTAGCAAAAAATATACGTCATCTCGGGGAACTAACTTGCTTTATTAGAAAAACGAATTTATCGTTTTAATGCATGGTACACTTTTTTTTTTTCAATCATGTTTATCTCTATAACATTCTCTTTTTGTTTTCGGCCAAAGTTTGCAACACTTTTTTTTACATCACTTTAAACAACTCAACAATCTACAGTTACACTCAGTACATCGGCTTTAGCTATTACGACCGCTTTTTTTGTTGTGTTTTATATATATTTCTTGCTAATAGTTGCTACTGTTTATTATCTGGACATATAAGCCATAAATAAATTTATTGGCTTGGTTCACCTTAACTCAACATCCCAAAAAAAAAACAATATTAGAAACAAATGCTTTATAAAAAAAAATTGTGAAATCAACGCTTACAAAAAAGCTATGGGTAATGAAGGCAGTAAATTAAAAGATCTGAAAATCGACAAAAATGCTGTCAAAGCTAATAATTTTTGGACCTTGTTCAATGCGGTGGCTTCTTCTTCTACGAATGACGAGGGAAAACAGTATCTATCAATATTCCAAGGCGAACCTGTAGTAACTGGACAACTCTGGGTCGCCCAAGGGCCTTTGGAAAGAGCAATTAAGGTTTTTCGCGAAACAATCTTAACAATTCTTACTTTTAAAGTATATTTAATCTTTATAGAATTTAATGATCTATCGTCATCCTTATATATTGAAATATGTTACAACTTGGGAACAAGGTGGTCTAAAATATTTGGGTACCGAACGGGTGCGGCCTCTATTATCAATTTTATCCCAGCAAAGTGATATACAAATTTGTTTGGGTTTAAGGACAATTTTATGTAGTTTAGTATTTCTAATAGAAAAGGTATTAAAGTATAGAAAAAAGGAAACGCTGGAGTTCTTAATAATTATAGTTTTTTTAGGCTTTTGCGCGCCATATAAATATTTGCACACAATCAATATATGTTACCGATAATGGCAGCTGGCGTTTGGCAGGATTTGAATATGTGTGGAAATATAAGGAGCTGACTAAAACCCTTTTGGATCTGGCTTCAGCGCATCGGTACAAAAATGCTATTGATCCCGGAGAAAGCCGTGAACAAAATTTCGAAGCCATTGAACAGTACTCTTTTGCTACTTTGTGTGAAGAAGTTCTTAACAAATGTGCAAAAACGGAAATCCCTAATATACCTACACACTACGTGCAGGAGTTCCGTGAATATTGCTGCACGCATCTCAAACATAAAAATCCGCAAATGCGCCCTAAATTGTCGGCTGTACTGCTTCATCCTTACTTCAACCACGAATTTGTTCTCATCCATGCCTTTTTGTTCGAATTGCCTTTGAAAAACAATCATGAGAAGCAGGATTTCTTTACGAGTCTCATTGATCGTTTACGTTATTTTGATGAAGAATTGGTGGGCGTTCAATTTGCCGGGGATTTACTCTCGCGCATGGTACTGCTAGATCCGACGGCCCAACTTTGTGTGACGCCTTACGTTCTACGTACCAAGAATGATTACAGTTCCGCTTTATTTTCAGCGAACACTTATAGCACATATCTCATGGTTCACATTCTGAAAATGTTCCGTATGCGTGACGCCCAAATACGTCTTATTTTGCTGGAATATTTTATGGAATTTGTTCGTTTACTTACACGGGATGAAATAGAGGAAAACATATTACCACATCTTATAGCCGGCATGCACGATAAGAATGATGTGCTGGTGGCGAAAACGTTGCGTTGTCTAGCCGATTTGGTACCGATATTAGGTGCGACAATTGTTTTAGGTGGACAACGGACCCGTTTATTTGCAGACGGCCGACCCCAAGCAGCAATATCTGATGCCACCGCACACTGGGTGGAGCCTAGATCTATTACTCCTATACTTGGGGAGAATGGCGAATGTCCCATGGTATCAGGAAGTCCACTGCCAGACAATTTAACGAGTAAAAGTGCTAGTTTTTCTTCTCTTTGCCAACCCGTAGTGTCTGAGTCATATGAACGCAATATGCCGCCCCGTTTAAGTCCAGATGGAGGCGAAGATGTAAAGTGCGCAGGACCCATGGATGTTAACTCGCCAACGACGTCCTTACCCACAGAACTATCATCAAAAAATGTTATTTATGAATCGGAAGAACAGGTGACAAAATTTGAAGATGAAGTTGGTACTAAAAATAATTCAGTCACTGAAGAAAAAAAAGAAGCTGAAGACGAACTCTGGTCTGATTGGGATAATGACGAATTAGAAAAAAAACCAAATATAAATGAACTTTTTTCTTCAAAAAATCTTGTCTACCAAAGTACACATATAGATGAAGATATGACCGTTGACGATGAAAGTGGTAAACTGGTCTGTCCAACTAAAGTTAGTTGTTCTTATGGTATACTCCCGTCACAACTATCACTTGCGGATTCTTATCGCACTGCCCTCGCGCAATCGATCTCGTCGCATTCTTCGCATTCTTCTTTAAAACCTTTCCCTTTGCTACAAATAAATGACGATTTGAACGCTCTCGACATACAAATACAAAAATCGTCTATAGTCTCAACAAATTCTGAGAAACATGAATTCGATTTTTTTAAAGATATGGAACCGGTCATAGAAGCAGCACATAGTACATATAGTGTCCCGGTAACACCTGGAGTTGTGGTGATAGATTCGAGACGATTTGCAGCTACCCTTACAAGCACCGAAGAAGATAACAGTGGTTGGTGTGTTGACGAAGAAGTGGATGATTTAAACATACAAACATCCCAGACATTGGCAAACGCCTAGCGTAGATGTGCAATTTTACAAGAGCAATTTTATGCTTCAAAAGCTATTATAATGTCAACGTTGGTTGTTTCTTTTTTTGAAATGCCGGCTTAATCTAAATTTATCTGCAATTTTTTGTACACAGTCTATTTAGAAATTTTCTTATCTTATTTTTTTCACTTATTTTTTTCCCCACTAATTTGCCTTATAACCACAATTGACAAACGATTACCTAAACTGCTATTAACTTTGATTTATGCGAAACGAAGGATTAATATGGATTTGGTTAGAAAATTAGTTCTATTTTTGTCGTTAAGATAATTAATACAAAATCTTATTAGAGCAAATACATTTTTTTGTTTTTCTGTGACACTGGTTGATACTTTGGACACTTTGGTTCTGCTGGGAGATTTGTCGGAATTTCAGATTTCGTTGAAATACGTAATACGTGACGTACAATGCTTCCAGCTTTTAATACAACTACTGGTATTCCCCATGCTCGCATTAATTACGTTATGGTATAAAAGACTGTGTAGTAAATAGATCTACAGAAGCATATATAGCTTGCGCTGGGACAATGCTGTTGGAATTTGCGGCCTTGTCAAGATTAACAGGCGATCCTATATTTGAAGCCCAGGCCCATGCAGTTATGGATACTTTATGGAAGTTGCGACATCGTAGGTCCGATCTTATGGGTACTGTTTTAAATGTTCATTCGGGTGACTGGGTTCGTCGAGATACAACTATACGGGCGCATTTAAAATAAGGTTTGAAGGAGCGTCATAGGGAAAACTTTTACCGTTTTTCAAGCAGTGGTGTGAGTTTCTTTTTGATTCTAGAGCTTCCTAGCATAGGTGCGTCAGCGGTTTTGAAAACAATAGATCTTTTACTCGCTTCGTCGAAATTTGTATGTTGTCTTTCGTTACATAAGCTTTGGTATTTATCTTATTCCTTTGCTTAACCATTTCGATTCCTATTTTATTACTACATTTATCTTAAAGAATTAAAGCATTGTGAATCCAGTAATATTTCTGACAATTTGGGCTATGGCCAAATATATGTATGTATATATATACATATATTTATCGCACTCTTCGAGTCATTTCATATATACAGTGAGTCTCATTTATATTTTTTCGATCGACAACAAATAAATGCTCATTAAACCTAGTCCATTGTGCAAACATAAAAATTTATTTTACTACTTTGTACTACTAAAAAAAAACAAACAAAACATTATTCGAGTAGACAAGAAAATTGTTTAGAGTGTTATCCATAAACAAAGATTCGAGCGTCGAGATTCGAGATTCCGGCGTCGGTGCTGGGATTGATTCCTATTATGAATATCTTTCTGAATCCTATATTTTGTTGGGTGACGACAAGTACTTGGCTCGTTTTAAAAAAAACAGTTTTTTATAGAAAAACATAAAATTCCAGAAAAATTAAAAATTTGATTTTTTAACATATAATTGCCTTTTTGGACAGTTTCAGTTGTCTAACATGATCGATTTCTTTATCCTTTCCAATCATATCTCCCGCACGTTCGTGCGCCATATATCTTACTTTCTTAGAGACGTCTTCTTCATCTAAATGCAATTCATCAGCTAGGTTCGGAACATTTACGGACTCAAATACAAAGGAACGAACAGTTTTGAACGGTATAGTTTTCATTTCAAATTAATCTTTGTATATGTCTAACGTAGTTACATTTTTCTGTCTGAACATTTGTTAATTTTTTGGTTAACTTTGCGCAATTGTGTTTGGTGAGGCTCGATTTAAAGGAATTCAACTTAATGTCTAATGTTCGCACTAACTGCTATCGCTATAATAGAATTTCTCCTTTAATTTCTCATTTCAACAGAATTTTGACTTTGATTTCTTTTTTTATTTTATTTATTTACTTATTTACTTACTTATACATGAAATTCAACTGAGCCAAATTCGAATTCAAGTAAATCTTAATAGTAAATCGTGTACTAATTATTTTAAATACTAGTATACAATATATCGGAAGATGTGAAAAAAGAATAATAAAAACAAAGTAACTTACGACAACGTTAACAATGCCTTTTAATTTTCGCAATAAAAAACAGAGAATTTAAGAATGCAAGTTAGTTCAAGTACGACATAGGTAAATCGCGCGTATTAAGCAAAGTTGCTTTAATAGACTTTAAACAATCCGATATTGAGAGTAAGTGATAGACATCATTTAGGTTCCAGCAAACAAGTATGAGCGGGTTAAACAGCTCATAATTGTGTTTACATTGACTAAGCCTAATAAAGATAAAGTGCCTAGAGAAGCGGTTAAGGGCAGTAAAGTTTCTCATCCCAAGTACCTCCTCTAAAAGGCAATTTTCTGAAATGACCACAATAGGAATTGAAACCGAATTAGTTATCCGATATGGGTAGTTTGCAGAAATCGGAATTAGCAGTAGAAGAATTTCGTCGGAAGTATTCAGCAAAGAGATTTGAGATTTCAATATCATTCAAGGACTCATAGCCGTTAAAAGAACATGTGAGGGATTTATGCACATTTTCCTTTTGGAGTTAACAAACTTAAAAAACTATTTAGGATTAGCGAACAGTGAGGATTTTGTAACCTGAAGTTATCTGAAATAATATTGGAAGGAAATTAAATCTATGCCTTGCAGCTGAATAAGCGAAATAGTCGCAAGCAAAGACACTTTTCGAAAATTTTTTGAAAAGATTGGTTTTTCTATTCTTGTAGTATTCATTTGTCTTATTAAATCACGGAGGACACCTACTTCGAGGTCGGGATTGCTTGATCGAAACACATGCAGAAATAGCTAGATTTAGTATATTGTAGAACGATGACAGCAAGCTTTCAATACTTCTAACTGAAAAACCAAGCTTAATATGTGACGGATGAGATTTAAGCAGTAAAATATTGATTTTATGGAAATCATAATATTTATTTGAAAAAGTTGAATTTGGAATATTAGAGAAGTTCAACGAACCATCATTCTTGTAACGAAAGGAAATACACATTGGAGGACGATGGGGATCCTCAGGTCAACTAAAAGGTAGACAACGATTAACACTAATCTCAGGAAAATTGGCAAAGTAAAGATCAAGCAGTTTACCATTGCAATTAGAGCTACGATTGTATTGAACTAAATTATGATCAAATAATTCATTAAAGAACACAACAGATCTATCACATATTGAAGTAGGAATCAAACAGCCAGAACTCTCACTGTAACACCAAGTGACTTGAGGCAAATTGAACTCACCCAACACAATGACAATATCAGTAGGTTTAGATTGCTTGGCCACTTCACAAATGAGGGCGGCCTGTTTCTTATATATGGAGATATCTGAATTTGTGGGAAGGTTACATATAGCTGTTTATTAGAAATTTTCGCTCGAATGGCAAGGGACGGAGAGGATCCCATATGGGAATTTTTGAGTTGGCGAGAATATAGAAGGGGTAATCACACTTGCACAAGCAGCTTGTGCGGCCTGCCCAGAATAGTGGCCATCGTTCACACTCAAACAGTGAGTAGAGTAAGTGACGCCACTGAAAGAAGAAACCCACTTCAGTTTAGCTAATACCAGAGGGACTTTCCAGCTTATTTGTAACTTTTTTATTATCGACTGACTTAACAATAGCAGAAACGCTAACATTCATTGCAGACATTGTGGGAACTTGAATTAACGAATCAGGAGGTGACGTACTACACGCCACGCTACGAGTCGTAACTTTACCAGCTGGGGAAGAAGATGAGTGCTCAATATAACGACATTCATCGAACGTAGTCTTAATTTTTCAAACTTATCAAGGAGCCAAGATCTTTGCTCAAATCGGAGACACGATTTCTTGTCTCCGGGTAGCGTTTATAGAAATCAACGTCCCGCTTTCTTCAGTCAGGACATGGCTATCGTAATCCTTTTGAGGGATCCAGACTGCATCTGCAGCACGGCCATTAAGACCAGCACACTTTGAATGCAAAAAGGTTCGCAGAGACTCTTACCCAGAGCTCCAATTGTTGATTGCACAAAACTAAATTAAATTACACACTTTATTCCTTTAATGATTTTTATACTTTAGACTGGAATAAAGGAAAAAAGCTAAAAGATACATTAAGAAATAGAAATATTTCTTGCTGAGAATTAAAACGCGACTACAACGCGCGCGCGCTTGGCAAACTAACGTAGCAGAATTTTGACTTTAACTTCGCATTTTAACAGAATTTTGAGTTTAATTTCTCACACTTTAACAGAATCGAAGTGTTGCAATTTATTGAAAGCATCAATGTGCGTTCTCCATTGTCAACATACGATACTTTTTTTTATAAACCATGTAAAGAAAAAACCACCTAACGGCTTTCATCAAAGCCATTTTGCAAGTGCAGAAAGAAGTTTAACAAAGTGAATATGTGCCAAAACAAAATTAAAAAAAAAACTAAAATAGTTAAAAATTACAAGAAGAAGTTTTTGAAACATTTGAAACACTTTACAAAAAAAAATTGTGTATTAAAATATATAGCATTTAATAAGTTAAATAAGTGTAAGGAATTTGATAATAAAAGTTTAATAAGTTAAACAAATATAATATATATATTTATTCACGTACCTCCGCGGACTTATTTATGTTTATTATTACGTTAACAGTGGAAAATGCACACTCCGTTCGTCGGAATCAATCGATGAATAATAAATTTGGATATATAGGTAAAGTGCACAATTTTCTTTAGCTCAGATTTAAAAGCTTTACTAGGGAAATTTTTGATTTTGTCTTCTTCCTTTTCTTAATTTTGTTTTTTATTTTGCAGCCGTAGATAAGTGGCAATGCGGAGGTAAGAAAATCCTCTTCAAATTAAAATATTTGTAAATATATCTTCTACTTTCAATTTGAAAAATTTCCAGTACGCCGCAGACAATCAAGATTCATTAAAAGAGACTCCCTTAGAACCTTTTCCTTTTTGGTCTGATAATAGCCGTTTCTATATTACACTCTATATTTGAAATTTTATTTCTTAACAAATTTTTACAGAATAGAGAGTAATAAACTATTTTATAAATAGCAAAATTTTTGAAGATTTAAATTGCATTTTGAAATTTTTGATTAATTTTGCTGGTTCTGTTATCGAGCAGCTAGATGACAGTAAGCTACATTGATCAGTATTAGGGAAAAATTGCAAGCAGACCAAAGTCAATATGGAATACATACTTTAAATGTATTAGAACATGAAATTCGAAGTAAGTTTAACAACAAAAGTTTCCAGTCTTACAAATATACGCATATAGCGACTCGGTGTTTACTTAGGTCTATCAAGAAATCAGAAAATATATTTACTGATTTTCAAGAATATTTACTGATACTCAAAATATTTTATGGCTTTAGAACTCTCTGCGTGTTCAAAAAAGTAAATTTTTCGATTGAAGTGGCTATATAAAATTGCCGCTACTTACAACTTTAATCGATTTTATTCGGAATTGTGTTTTTTGTTCCGGTCACGTTTTTTGGCTTTTCAACTTTCAATCCATTAACTTCAAATGTTACCTATAGTGTCGTAATCATCTAGAGAAGTAAGTTTGGTTTTTACATCCTACACTTTTTCTTGCATATGGTGTATTAAATTTGTGTAGATAGGCCAACCTTTTGTTATATTACTATATTTACTACACTGACATGTTTTGGTTTAAGGACGATCACGATCGAGAATGTATTGGGCCGGACGCTTTCTACGTCCTCTTCACAGGAGCGAGTAGCTTAGGTTCATCTCGACATAATTCAACGATATCAAAAATCTTACTTGAAATCAAGCCGATCGCCGAAATATTTAGTATTTATTCACACGGCAAAAAGTTCACATTTGTTACGCTTTTCTAATAAATAAGTGGTTTTAATAAGTTAATAAGTTTTATTCATACCGCAAAAGGACCAATTCGTTGTGTTTTTAGGTGAATGAATGATAGCAAACGTTTTACTACAATTTAAACCATGAAGCTCTCTTGTTCGTGGGAAAAATTTCAAACTTTTAGAAAGAGAGAGAGCGAAGACGAAGAGAATACCTAATGGGCTCTAATGACAAAAACATCGGAAGGAACCTTAAAGAAACTAAAATTACTTTCTTGCCAAGGCATTAGTTTAGGTTTAAACTAATATTTCAGAATATTTGTACGTAGTTGAGATTGTTTTCCTTTGTATGAACTTTCATATACTTGCACTACTTTCGTGTGCATTATCACATGAAATTATTTAGGTTTTTTCCTTTACATGGTTTATAAAAAAAAGTACCATGTGTTGAGAATAGAGAGAGAAACATAGAGTTGCTTTCAATAAATTGCAACGCTTCGAATGAAAATGTCGAAAAATGTATATTCGATTCTGTAAAAGTATGAGAAATTTGCGTCCGTTTCTGTTAGTGTGAGAAGCTTGCATTATTAGTTGATTGATCTTACTGTGCTATTTTGGATATTAGTTGGGTTGCTTTAAGTCGAGTCGAATGCCTCAACAACGATCAGGAATTGCACAGAGTTGATCAAGTATTCCAACAAGCAATTAAACTCTTCAAAAACTTTATTAAACTGAGAAAGATGTTCGATTAAGGCTAAATCGAAGTTGATGAGCAGATATGCCTTTGTGCAGGAAAAGTGACAGCATGTTCTATACTCCTATGTTGTGTTTTGTATGCTACAACCAATAAATAAAAAAAAATCATGCGTTTCAACAATTCTTTCAGAATGCTGCATCGAAATCTATATTGTTAAGAACTTTTATTTCACTGGGTGTATTATCTTATTATATAATTACATTATTCTTATTTTTCTAGCTATGGAGCACGTATGTGCCTCGGGCGGCGCCTAGCCGATTTAGAGATGCAAATATTATTGTGGTTATTTAGCTAATGATTGCAATATTAAGTTCGCGCTGCATGAAATGGTGACGGAATTGTTATAGTTTATGAAAAAGATCAATCAAAAAAATTTGGCTTCAAAATGGCAACATAAAAGATGTAAATATCCTTTGGTGATCTGCAGATTCTTCAGTAGTTCGGAAACCTGCTCAGGATTTTGCTTTAAATGGTTCTCAAATACTTTAACACCATTTATATATATATAGTGAGTTTTAAATAAAGATGACAATACTGAAAAAAAAATTGCACTCAACATAGACGTAAGGTGTTATTCGAAAGAAAAAATACATATATCTTTTGATAGAAGTAAACAAAAGAATTTGTAAAACTCAAATGTAGAGTCTCTAAAAATGAACAAAAACCACAGAGCATTGTAAGTATTTTCAGATATTTTTTATTAATGTTATATATAATTAATTACTTTTCGAAAAATTTGGAAATTTTTTTTGTTACCGATTTTTATACTATCTCTAAAAGGAAATTCAAAAGCTTACAACTGGATGCCCAAAAATTTAATTGATTAAATTCTGCATCATCCACAGCTAACGACGGGACATTCGTCCCGAGTCATCTTTATACTCAAGATGAAATCTGTCTTACCAACGTCTTAAACTTTCAAATTGCTTTTACGGAAGCTCTTCACTTTTTTCTTCAGATGAACATTGTTCGAAAAAATCAAAAGGTCAGCTTTATGTCGTAGGTTAACAGGTAAAACTTATTAAATGCATAGGAACAAATGAATTTTACTTATCAACCGACGATCTATGTTCTGCTATGTATACTATCTTTTCCCTTGTACTTTTTTTTCTAAATTTGGATTTTTTCTCTCTCGAAGACCTATTCGGTTTGGTACGACGCTTTTTCTTTCTTTCTTTCATTTGGAACAAAATAAATATTTGTTATTTGAAAATGTAATAAATGACTAAAGCATACCTAACGATATATTAATCATTGCGTTAAATTCAAAAAAATTGTATGAACTTCTTTACCAACTCGTAGAAATGCAAATTTACTTAGATAAATTTCTCAAATATTTCACATTTACATAATCTTTTCCATAGAAAGTGGCAGAACGCTGTATGAATGATTTTTCAATTTTACCATTGCACATACATACACACCTCCTTGATTGTGCGTATGCACATTTATTTGGTTGATTTTATTTTCATAAGAAAACTTTTTACTATTATTTTCCGCTTATTTAACGTTTTGCTTAGCATGCTAGTTGCAGTTCGTTTAAAATGCAGTTCGTTTAAAAATAGTCGTAGTAGTTGCAGTTCGTTTAAAAATAGAGCATGAACTAAGTTGTGCTCGTAACACTTCGCTGTAACCGTAAATAATGTATTATGAAAAAGGAAAAAAAATGCTATGAAAAGGAATAAATTGGATTAAAAAATTATATGAAACTTTAAGTAAAATCCAAATTAATGCAATGGAAATGAATCGATTGGGATAATGCTGCTCTATTATTTTTTTGGAGATAGGCAATCAGTTCGAAGTTTTATAAAAAAATGAAATTGTTTCTTAAATTTTGCATAAGAAAGAATGTAGAACATTTTGACTGTAGCCTAGAGAGTTGGTGATTCCCCCAAACCATTGCTTTTTTAGGAGGTCGACCTTTCGCGATCGTAAAAGAGAGCATTGAGTCAAGAAGCGAAAATGAATGATCGTCATCTTTAAAGTCTCCTCACCTCATTGACTGAATCTTAAGCTATCTGTGACCATTTTATTCCGAAATCGTAAAGAGGTCTGTTTTTGCGCAAATCACACCAGGAAAGATTATTGCGTTCTTTTTTCATAAAAGCTTTTGAGACCTCACAAAGCGTGCACATATCTAAAATGCCATAAGATCCTAAGTCAAGTTGGTCACCTCCAGGTTAAACTCCTTCTCTTATTGGCAAGCTAAAGAGGTCAAAAATTTATATGAAAACCCGGAAATTTTGCCCATATATTTCTAGTTGATTATTTGTGATAAACAGAAAATCTAACCTAACATATAGCATATATTGATCTAAAGCAGAATGCTCTAACTTAAAAGCAATCTAAAGACAAATGCTTTCTAGGGCAAGTACAAGAGAGGTGAATGCTGTACAAACAATTAAAGCAATACTTTAGTATTTTGTTTGGGATAGTCGGTATCAAAGATTCGAGGCAGGGCATGAAAAATCTTTTGCATTGTTTCTTTGTCGTTCAAGATCAGTCGTAAAAATCAATAGCTTTCAATATCGCGGTATAGCGTCCGTCTATCTTAAAAAAAAAACTTAAAACTGAGCATGCCGCATCCGCTTACGCGTTTGGTTAATAATAAAAACAAAATTTTCACGTATCTACATGCGGTGGTTGTCGTCATTTCGTTTGTCTATTTGTTGGCACGCTGTTTTAAAATCTCTTAATTTTTTTTTTGTTTTTCTTTGCTTGTAGTTGAAGGTAGATTGCCTGATTATAACTCATTAATAAAGAAAAATCTATTTAATAAAAAATTATTTTTCATTTAAAATTATCTTTATGTAATGAACATTGTAACAAACTTACGTTCGCATATGTATGTCCTAAGCTTAAATAGAATTTAATTAAAACGTAAACATAACTTGTACATTCGTATCTTCGTAATAATAATTATTATTTTATTTCGTTACTTATATCGGTATGTGTATATATATGCTGATAAATGTATGTTAAAAATGTTATGTTTTTTTTGTTTTTGTTCATCCGCTGTATAATTTTACTTTGTTTTTTTTTTTATTATTTACTCCTTTAGAGATATTTAAATACGTGTCTGGTATTATTTATTTACTACAGTATTTTCTTTTTTCTTATTCTATATGTAAATAATGTTACTAAATCGGTTAACAAAGAACCGTTAAAAATTTAAGCGTTCATTTTTCATATTATTTTAGCCTTGAAATTTTTTACAAGATTTATGCTATCCTTTTTTTAAAACAGAAAATTTAAGAATAGTTTAACGCTTAATTATGCGAAAAATCCAGGTTTTTCGTATTTTTTTTTTTTTTTTTTATATCGTAAAAAGAATGAAATTCTTTTATTATTCATTTTAGAAAGCACTCAGCTGCTTTAAAGTTTTTTAACTCACTTTGCATTGCTCCGGTTCTATGCATAAATTTTGAAGAATTATATCCATTAGTGGGATTATGTGCATCAAGCGAACTCGTCCATCATATTTCGAATTATTTTTCAATAAGTACAGTGAATAGTAGTGTCATTAAGTGTTTAACTGTTGTGCACAAGTGCATATATAAAATGTTCAAATAATTTGCAATAAAAGAAACTAAAAATTTAATTATATAAATATTATTTAATTCATTATGAGCTACGTCATAGATATTCAAATCTCCAATATTTCAAAATTCAACTTAGTCGTTTAAAATATTCAAGCATCATTAAACTGATATCCAGTTGTATATATTGTAGGATACAAATATTCTTGATAATTGCAAATGTATTTGTAAGGAACCACAACGCTTTTCGTATGACTTGTGGGTACGGCTTTCTATGTCAAACTGCTGCATTCTTCTTCAATTTTTGTGAAGGCGTGCGCTTTAGTAACAGACAGAAGGTGATTAAATCTTGCGCTAATCAGTGTAGCGTTTCAATGACGGCAAAATATTATTTCAAATGTTATTTAGCTTTCTATGCTGTACATGGTTTTAGGCAGTTTTAAGTTTAAATTTGTACGGATGTATGTAATGCACGGAAGTTTTTGAGATAGATCCACCTTTCATTACACCAGCCGATTTAGCATGATTGTTGAATCGAGTTAAATATGCCTTTGCGTGAAACCTGCTTTTATGGCCACTCTTCATTTAACGCTCTATTTTCAACAAGTTGTTATATGAAAAAAATCTGGAATTTTTAAAATTTCCCTATAGAAAGGTCTAATTGAGAGCATGTCAGCATAGGTTTTTTTATTATTTCTTGACAAAAACAACTTAATATAGCAGTTTGACTTGAAAAGGGATTCTTCTTCCATCTTTATATAGTAAGTAGGTATAATATTCTAGATATATTTCATGATGTAAATCGGTACAAAATAATAATTTGACAACTCAATTTACTTTAATAAGCTTAGACTAGGTAAGTATATTTGTTTGACCCATCCCGGCATAAGAGTTCTCATGAAAGCTAAGCCTTTATATGTCAATAAGGTAATCGATATTTTTTAACAAAAATAATTTGATAGCCGGCCCTGCCTGGCTGTAACGTTTTAATTTGTTAATAATTAAAGTATACTCTTCGGTAGGTATGGGCAGAGGGAGATACTAATGTTATTCAAGTATAAATACACATATGCGATTTTAAGGTATACATATTTTTTAATTTTCTTAAGCTTTTAACTTAAGTAAAACTTGTTCCATATCCTATTGTTTGAAAATTATACTAAATAACAATGTCTTTTTCGCCAAAAACGGTAACGAATTTTCATTGTATGTCCGCGATAAGGTACAATGTCAAATTTTGAAGGAATATCTATTATAAGATACAAGTTAGTATTTTCCTAACTGAAAGTATCGCGGTTGGCCACGATTAGGCCAATCTTTGCAATGAAAGTTTAAATAAACATTTTTGAGATGTAATAGTTACACTCGTTATCAAGTATGCTTTCAATTTTTTATTGAAATATTTACGAGATTTTTCAGCATTTGCTACAACTCATAAACTGTCCACGAGAATACTTTTAAATTTCAATTTTTGACTAGGCTTATCTATAAACTTCATCCGTAGTAGTTGCCAAGCAACTTTTACTGCTCTCCAAGTTTTACGATTTAAAAAATTTTGACAACGTGATATGACAAAAACTAAACGTTAGAAAAATTCTGATTAGATTTGGACCTAAGTCTACACACAGTTCAGTCATTGTTAACTAAAACAAAACAGTTGTAGATCTCGAATCATCTTTTGTATTATCTTTACTTCATTTAAAAACTTCAGAACATAGAGAGAGCCCACAAAATTTTTGTATTGTTCCGTTTCACTTCTATAAGAAATTTATAAAATATATAAAAAACATTAAATTCGATAAAGTTTTCACATAAATTAACTTTTCATTATTATAGAAAATAAAACCATGTATATAAAGTTCAATATTTTATATTAACAAGAAATTCCCATGATTTCCAGTCATCGGTTAATTTAATCAACTTACAATAAATAAGTTATATCTCTGGGATTTAACGCAATTATTTTTAGACACATTGAGATTATTTACCGTCGGGAGTTTAAACTCAGTCACATAAGTTGCTAATATTTTCAAAGAGGGTTCTAGGCAACCTACACAGCTCTCAGATGGTTCTCCTTTTAAATGATTTTTTTTTGTTTAAGTGTTAAAATTTTTTAGACTAAGTGTATGTGTCTAGAAAGCACATATTAATCTGAAACTGCATACGTTGAATGGTTTTTATATTGAAGTTTTTAAAAACATTATTACAGGTGTCAAAGATTTAACGTTCTTGATTTTGTTAAACATATATTTGTAATTATTAGGGAAATAAAATACAAGAATGCATGTGTATAAAAAATTCTCATTTTCATATAAGAGAGAATGGACGCACGATTTTCTCATCCTTTAAAGCCAAATACCGCAACCCACAAAGTACATATTTTTGTGATCAGCGAGAGATTCTAGAAAAACGCGGCTAACAAGCTTTATGTAACGGCCTTAATTGAAAAATCAAATTTTTGATCTACGTAAGAGATTCGATCTGCCAAGAGACCAAGAGAAAAGTAAGTAACGATCTAAGTTTGACTGAATTAAAGCGTGGAGATTTTATAGGCCTTGTTTAAGATTTTGCAGAGCGTTTAAACGTTATAAGTGCACGGCCGACACAAATCGACTAAGTAAAAATTCATTTTGCCTATGAGCCGAGCCATGCAATTATTTATACGTATATATGTACATGTATATATAGAGAATACACATTAAAAAAAGAAAATTGCATTAGAGAGAAAAAGCGCTGAAACGATGGCAGACGCAACAAATGCAAATTCAGTCTCGCTCATTTAATTTTCTCACTGCTTCCAAATTCAGTGTAGCCATTGTAATGCAACAAGTGCAAATTCAGATAGAATATTATTTCAATAGATTAATTTGCAATATTTAATGGCCAATGAGGTGGCGAGATGCGCGCGCGCGTTCGTGTTTCTCTTAGCAAAATGATTCAGAAACTTACGATCAGGCAGAACGTATAGCACGCACAATATTAGTAGACGACATATAGAATTCAGGGAGGTGTAGCAAATTCAGTGAGGTATAGCGAATTCGAGGATATAGTTGCCATCGCAGTCAAGCCGTAGGTGCGAGTTTTAATATTCGAAAAAGTGAAAACGCATTTGCTCATATAAAGAAATTTACGCTTTACTGGGACTTTCTCTATACTTGATCAGTTGGTAGTAATCAAATCAAAACATATTGAAAGTCGGGATACGAGGATAAAGGAGGATGAATATAAGCCGATTAGTTCAGAATATTGTATTTAAAATGTAGTAAATGTAAATGAGCTGCAAAATATAATTCATGGGATTTCCGACTGTGTTGCCAACATTACTGACCGCCATCTTCTCGGAGTAGGTGTAGTAATTCCACACAAACCGAATATAATACTTTTCGTCAATTATTTCGAATCAAGTTCTCTTCCTAAATGACGCATAGGATGACTTTTTATCAAAAAATAAAATGAGCTGGTTAAGTAATGAATTTTTCACAAGTAATCTTCTACATGACGTAGACGAATAAATACATTATTTGTTTAGATAAAAATAAAACTAAAGTTTTTTTTAAATGTTTTCATTTTATCATATTTATAATATAATCTTTTTTTTTAAGTTTTATGATTAAAAAAGAAAAATAATTAAAAAAAAAGAAAAAAATGAGTACAGCTAACGTAATAAATGATTTGCAAAAATTTCATTGTGTATATATTTTTGTTTTAATTTCAACTTCTTTGTAAGTTTAACTTTTCATTTTTTTATAATTTTTTCGTACTTCATTTCAATAATAGCGAGAATATCTTTCTAAAAGTGGTTGCTTTTGTGTGGTTATTGTTAGTCGTTTAAAGCAGAGCCGGCAGCACAAGGGTTAATTAGCATTAATGCTTTAGCAATGGTTGCATCTTACTTTTTCTTTATGTTTTTTATATTTGTTTTGTTCAAGATTTTAAAATTCAACTCTGCCCATTCCTAAGTTAAGAACTACAGAAGGACAGGGTTCTGTTGAATGCACAAGCATACACGTTTGAGATTTTGTTTAAAAATAATTTTTTTTTCAACGAAATATTTTGCATGTTTTTCATATCTTTTCATTATCTTGCTTGTTATTGCGTATTGGTTTTTGTTTTTTTTAAAGAAGAAACATAAAAATATAAAGTAAAAAAGAAAGATGAATGAATACAAGGACAATTAAACATCAGAAAGTATTAATGAAAATTTTTCGGAAAATCAAAGACGCGAACCGATTTTTAGAGAATTGAAGAGGAAAATAAAACTGTTTGTTGCCTGTGCTCTTGTCGAAGAAGCTATTTATACGTGATTTACAATTGAGATTTGTAGCCCGTTTGATTGCTGTAGATGTTCTTTTTCTTGTTATTGCAAAGAAGCGCCAAAATAAACAAGAAAATTGTATGTAAATGGTTTCTTATTGTTAAACTTCCAAAACATCCTCTTAGTTATGTAAAACATTGTACAAATTTTCATCGGCATTATCATAATCTTTTACAAATTTTCCAGAGTGTGCTCCGTGCATGGGAATGCTTGGGGCAATCAATTTAATTCTTTGTCTTCTAAGTACTTGTATTCAAAGGTAAAGCCCTCTTTTTTTCGTTGACTCCATTTCTCATAATCGAAATAGATATACGTGCCCTAGAATGTTACAATACATTTTTTTTCATTTGAAATTTTATGAGAGCAACCGCCGATAAACACCTACTTGTTCGTAATCATCATTAATAATTTTAGGTTCCTCATGACGCTGAAACCACATCATGTACTTTGTATGAAATCGCCAGCTTTGCTTTTTTAATGCCTTGGCTGCCAGATATTGAGCTTTTGAACCTTCCATATAATAGAAAACAAAGAACAAGGTTTCTGTTGAGAGACGTTGGTAAAATTCAACGGTATCATAAATTGGAAGTTGTTGCTATAAGTAAAGTATAAAAGAGAGAGAAAAAGAATCATAATTTTATTGATGGTTTGATTAGTTCATTAAAGATCTATAAACCTTTATCACGAGCTCCATCACACATTATTTTAAAGGGTTTTTCTTGTTTATAATGTCGAAATAGAGAATGATTGTCCTAGTCTTAAACCAAATATTTATTTACCCCTCTTCTATTTAATTTCTAAAGAATTTTAATCTTCATTTCGTAGACACTTCAGCTCTTTCAATTGTCGAAATTAAATTTTCGTAATCGCATTGAATGACAAGAATTAAAAAATAGTCGCCAATAAACTTATTTTGAGCGGAAATGCATTCTTATATATATATATATATATATATATTAATAGGATCATTTTATCCCTCCCCTTTTATCCCTAATTAGTGAATGCATTTGTCGTAAAAGATAAGTAAACATATTAATGAGACATTAAAACTCCTCGTATATATGTTAATAACATGTTCATGGAAAACTGAATAAATGCAAAGTCAAGCAGAAGTAAAGACCAGATCTAATGGCACATATTTGCTCAGATATATCTGGATAAAGGAATATTTGAAAGAAAGGTATGCAAAATTTTCCATTTCTCTTCTTACCTGCGGATAATGTGGTGGTGTCTGCACTGGCGTTCGATGAAAGTACGTTGTCAGCTTTTCCGAGTCACTAGGTGTCGGCAGATGATAGTAGGCGGCTTCCATCATTTGAAATTGTAATTGATGATCTTTATGTAGTGGCGACGGTCCAAGAGGCGCTACACCTAGCAATGGCGGTATATGTGCTTCATTTGTGGGCTGCTGCTGCTGCTGTTGTTGTTGTTGTACTTGTTGTTGTTTGCTCACACCACCAATAACTGAGGTGTTTGCACCAACTGGTTGCTGACCAGAAGGATTCGTTAGAGCGGTTGAACAAAGCCCACTGCTAACGGATCCAATATTACTACCACTACTGGGATTACCTATCACCGTGGTTGGGCCATTTGTTGCTGCGGCTACCGCCGCCGCAAGTCCGGCAGCTGTGTTTTGTTGTTGATGCTGAGGATTGGCAGTTGTATCATTTGTAAAATGCTGTTGGAGTACTTGTTGTTGCTGCTGCTGTCTAGGATCGATATTTGACCCCTGCTGTTGTTGTGTTAAATTATTACTGTCGATCACAGACCGATTAATGGCCTCTTGAGCCATTGTTTTGAGTGAGATAGCATCCACTGAATTATTGTTAGCAACACTGGTTACAGGTATACCTGAGACAAAAAGTATGGTAGAAATTATCAATAAGAGAAGTTGGAAACACCTAATGGCATAAGCTTTCTTAAAGAAAAAAATTTTACGGTAAACAGTAGATGAGATTGTAGGCTAGTTGGTATAATATTTAACGTATCCAAACTTTCATAAGCCGGCAAAAAATTTTGGTATTAACATCAATTCGGGATTATATCGGCCGTATGTGATAAAGAAGATTTTATATTTTCCCTATTTATTTGAAATTGTTGCAAATTTTTCTATTATTGTGATCATATTAAACCCGTATGTACGTGTACGATAATTTTTGAAGTTTCTTTTTTTGAAAAGCAAGAAACGGATCTTGTGATTGGATACAAGTTTGTACATATTTTATAAAATGCCTTTTGCCTATGGGTATGTTCTGAACTGAATGACAAAGTTATTGTAAGGAGAGATTTCATAAAATTACCACCTTCCACCTTCACGCGAATTTAGATACCCAACATTTCCCGATAATAATTTGCGTAAGTCGTGGTCATTTGATTGTGTTACTTTTAGGCTAGCCAAACGGAAGATGAAATAATTAGTCCCACAAGCCGTTGTCTTCACGATCCTTTAATTATGCGAATTTGAAATACTCGTTCCTGTGTATTTATAAAATAATACGACCACCTAGAAATTGTTGCAAACATACATCGTTTCGCCTACTATAACACGAGGTAAATGTTTTAATGAAAATATTAGAAACCACATTTTCATAAAAGTCTTAATGATAACCCAACATCCCCATATATATTGTAAACGTTCGTTTGATTCTTTTTTGTACGGATTTTTGTTGAAAATTGGAGCCCGCGTAATGAAATATCTCAAATATTCCGATTTGTAAATATTTCTGAATTCCCATTAGATGAACTTCACACTCTTCGTGAAGGTGTGTAGTTGCACAAAACCAGCGAAATTTTCGAAATGAGATCCTAATGTCTATATAAACGACTTTTCTTCTTTTCGCATATAAATTATAATAGAAACTACTCACCATTCATATGCTTCGGTGATAGCAAGCCAGGCGAGGCTCTTGTTGCATTATTGGCGTTAACTCCCATCACTTGCTGTTGTTGCTGTGCGTTAAGAACTTGCTGCAAGCCAGCCATGCTATTGGGTGAAATGCAGTTTGTCGCATTAGCTGCTAGGCTATTTACGTTAACCGTACTTGCTCCTTGTTGTACCACGTTTGTTATGCTACCCACAGCGGCATTACTGGAAGTATTATTATGCGCTAAAAGCAAAGATATATGTGAAATGATGATATCAATATGCGGAATCATATTACCATTTTGTAAATGAGAGGAATTTGCCTGAAGATTGGATAGCTGTTGCTGCTGCTGTTGGTTTGTGCCGCCAACAATGGCATATGATGCGCCTCCATGCACAGGACCATTTTCCTGAAGTGCTTTTGAGGATATACTATATAAAAATTTCTGGAAAAATAAAGAATAATCGGAAAAAACTTACAGGTGTTATGCTTTGCCACTGCTGCAAATGCTATTGTAGGTGTCGCTTGAATCACAGATTGACCTTGCAAATTAGCTGCAGCATTGCTGGCGTTCGTTGCTGCAGATGCCACAGCCGCTGCCGTCGGCGCTTGTAAGCTAGGCGCTGGTGTATGCTGTTGCACCGCAGGATTGTGTATAGTTGACGTTCCGTGCGCTGCCGCCACTATTGCTGCTGTTGTATGTTGTTGTTGTTGTGCAGTATGATGTGACTGCTGATGGTAATTTTTGCTGGGTGTTGAACTAACAATCTTATTTGCACTTACTGAGGTGGGGAGAAGAAAATACCCTTAGTCGAAGGTTGATAAACAATTTATATAAAGATAATTACCTTCGGAGGAACCACCATTTGTCTTATTTGACGCCCTCACAGCCGTAGGTTTTACCGGCTGTTGCTATGGTAAAAATATAATTACTTTCTGTTTCGGGAATAATTTGTTATGTTTACCTTTGTTTTGCTGTTGGCGTTATTTTCATTTTTGTTACGCTTATCTGCTGCGGTATCCGTCGTCGTTGAGTCACTCGAATAATTTAAATTGTTTTGCTGCGCCTGCTGCGTAGTGGTGGTGGTTCCACTGGCCGCCGTGGCTTGGTTATGGGATTGTTGCTGTTGGACTGGCAAAGGTGACTGCACAGGACTACCGCCAGATGTTATACTACTGGGTGAGCCGCTGGTTTCGTTACTATTATTACTATCCGTGGTAGCTGATGATGGAATACCAAGTGAGACACCTTTACCATCGTAGTTATATACAAAATAATGTGGTTGGGAATTGGTTGTTGTTGTTGTTGTTCATGATGTGATGATAACAGATTCATTGAACAAACATCAATTTTGATTTGTTTCACAAACAAAAACAATCGAATGATTTTACGAAATGAATTTAACGAACATATAAAAAAGCAACAAATATAATTTTTTTTTTTTATTGTTAATGAAGAGACGAAAAGGAAAATACACAAAACGGCATGTAAAACGTAAAAACATAATCAAGACAAACAACACGTTAAAAACGCTTACCTGTACCCGAGAGTTCGACTTCATCCAAACCAATTATGTCATCATAAAGGAATTCATTCTCTTCAAAATCAGGTTCTTGCGACGAATCGATATAATATTCCACATCATCTTTGATTTTATTAACCTTAACAAAATATAAATTTCCTTATTCATTATTTTTTATGACAACAATAAAAATAAAAACCTGTTCAGCTTCCACATTATCATTATCCAGTAAACGCAGCAGTGTTTCTAGTTTTGTCACGTGGAATTTATGACGATCCAATTTAGAACGTAATTCGTCCATACGATCTTGTTTATCACGATCTAAGCGTTTCTTCTTGCCCGCTAATAACGATTCAATTTCACTTTCATACTGATCAATTTGTATTTGCAGTGAACTAATTGAGCTTGTTAACCAATTACGGGCCACATCTTTAATACGTTGAGCGGGATCCATTTTTTGTGCAGCACCTAAACCTTCTTTCGAATACGCCTTGGTTTTAGTCTCCCTTTCAACAACTTTAAAGCGTTCCATTTGCTTTAAGAAAAACATAGAAATACAAAAACTTTTAGATTGTGGTTGTATAATCAGAAATTTCGCTTTTTAAGATTATTTCCGTTAGAGTTGTTATGTGTAATATATGTGCATAAATATCCTAGTAGGATTTGCAATGAAAGCGATTCATGGTTTTAAACTATTTGGCCTTTCTTCGTCTTACGCGGTAATTAACGTTTTCAGAATTGAGGCCATTCATTACTGGTAAGTCTGGACTACTTTATATTTACCGTTTCAATTAGTCTACGGTTTTCTAAGAGCGCGCTCTTATCTTTTATTTCAGCCGAGGCAATCCATGATTTGATTTGATCACGTAGTCTTTGCAGTTTTTTAATTTCTTTTTTGAGATCAGCTTCATATTTTTCCTGCAAAAAGAAGCAAACCATGTTCAATTCACTTGTTAATAATTAATATAAAGGCTTTCCGCATACCTTCTGATTGCTGTTGGTGGCATTATGTACTTTTTTCCAAATATCTTCAAATGTTTCTACTCCTTCCGCTACCTTTTTTAAACATCGATCTATTTCACCTGGAATTTGTGGGAAAAACAATCCATTTTATAATTGTAATATGTTGTGTAAGGATGCGAACGCTTGCCTTGCAACTTTCTCGTCGCAGCCATGGCTATGTATATAATTGTTTATTTTGTTGCTGCAAATGCTTAGACATAGTCCGCTAGAACTACACTGTATGTACTATAACAGACGCCTGAAAAACCGCAACACAATTTTGTGCAAAAGCGTCCTTTAACTTATTATTATGCTCCGGAGCGGTGTAAAACTGACAAATTGTTGAAATTGGCTTTTATGAAAAGCTCTGAAATACACATAAAAAATAAATAAATGTAAGAGCATAGATTGTTTTTAAAATATCTAAACACGTTTGGCATTTGTTTTGTTTGCTTAGCAAGCGCAAGTCTTTCCTAAGGACTTGTGTTAACTTTTTTTTTTCTGGTCGTTAGTGATTTTTAAAGGGCAAGAGTTTACTCTTGAGGCCACAGAGGCATCTTCCTTCCAATTTGCAACTTGATATTAAAATATTTTTATATATATATTTATTTGTAAGGGTGTATATATGCTGGTGTTGGTTAATTGTTGTCGACTCTAAAATAGAATGTCGCAGTTTTTTTGATGGTAATGTTTATCTGGCATAACATGCGTTTAACTTTTGCCCTAAGGATTAATAAATTTTTGAATTTGTTTACTCCTTGAGTGTTGAACCATTCGTCCAAATTTTCAGTTTTTCGTTTTGGAATGGACCAGCTATTCATGAAACCTATGCCTTCCAATTATATACCCACGAATAAGGAGAAAAAAATTGTATGCGAAAAAAAGCGTAAGACTTTCGTTGCTTCACATTAATTTTTTTGCTATTTTGCTTGTTCTTTCATTTCGTATGTGCTTCTTCTTCTTTCTTTTAATATTGCTTTTTTACTGACACAACTTTTCAACTTAAACTCACTTTTTCTGTATAGTTTTTACGCTACACACGCAATATTTCGTTTATATTTTTAATTTTAATTGGAATACTTTTTCAATTGCAGTACAAAAATGGCTTTTTAATGGATTTTCTTTTCCGCTGCAAAGCGACTGTCAACTGTTTCGATTTTTTTCACTACTACACAGTGTTTCCAACATTTGGTATTTGTTTCCATTTTCAAGAATGCGATTACTGTTAGCGAGTCTGAAGACTGCAAAGTTTATATAAAAAAAGACATACAGCACATATTGGAATAAAAATATATAGCGGAAGATGACCGACATTTAATTTTTTTGAAGTTTCCATTTTTATTTCAAAATCTGATAAATAAACAATTGTTAAAATATGTTACTAATATCATTACAACTATGAATAATGAAGGGTAAACCACATATAATGTACGCTTTCACTAAGCATATGTGAAAGCTTTTGTTCAGGACAAAAGTATATAATATTTGATGCTCAATTCTAGTGCGTTTTCCGAAAAAATCATTTGAATATCGCATTGTGACAAGACGATGCATGCGTACCTTGTATCTGTTGAGGTACGAAATATTTTAAAAACATAAATATATACATTATTTATGAGAAAACTGCTATTTACAAAGTATAAATCGAAATAACAACGAAACTAATGGAGTTCTTTTAGACGAATTCTTTTCAAAGAAATTACAATTCTCACTCTATTAATAATTTGATCATTTTAAATTATAAATATACACAGTAACTTGTAATTAAATCAATAGGAGGATTTTAAATTTTTTGCTTTTGTTTTCATTCATCGGACAATGAAAATCAAACTAAATTTGCTATTTGCACCTTAGTGCATACATGCATGTTCTTATATTCTTAAGCTACTTAAGAAAATTTTGGCTCGACTTGTTTTTTCGTAATTTCAAATAGAGCTCATCACCCTCCACACTAATGAGGGGCTGAAACTGAAAACCATAAACAATTATCCCTAATTTATTCATAAACGTACTTACCACTTGTAAAGATATGTTGTTAACTTTTACGAAAAGAATTATAAATTTTCCAAGGTGTTCTGTATTAGGCCCTCTACATTTTGGATGTATATCAATCTGTGCCTGCAGACCTTATTTACTCGTGAATAATATCTTTCTGGCATATAGTGCTGAGTGTAATAAATCTGATATCCTCGAATCGAATATTAATCACAGTCTTAGGCAACTTCTTGGAGAGTCACACGTAAACTGCCTATTAATCATTTGAATGAAAATTAACAAAAAGTATACGAAATAATCATACGCTCACAGTGTCTTAACCCGTCCACAGCTAATCTACAGCCCAAGAAATTAACTTGCTTCATTAAGAAAGCAACTGCAAATCAAATTATTGCGTTGCGAAGATGACTACGATAGTTAATGGTTTCCAAGTATTTGCGAACTGGTTTCTATTTCCTTTTCATTTGTTAAGTCTCTGGCTGGTGATTCAATTGAAATCAATGAATCAATGAATTTTCATAGTTTATATTTGCATTATGCCCAAGTTTAAGCGATGGGGCGGTAATTTCAATAAACCGTATTCGTCAACTATATCACGTACATTCTTCCTATCACGTTTATATTGTAAAGCGAATTCGTTTGCAAATAAGGTCAATTTTAAATCGATCAGCTTCCTATAAGTGCCAATCGTATTGAGTCTTTCCATTACAACCAGTTTAGTTACCATCTTACCATTTGTGTATTTGCCTACTACTATTCAAATAAATAAATAAAACACTTAAAAATGTTTCAACATCTTAGTGTTGTTAATTTAGCTTCTAATAACTACTATGGTGTTTTACGGTGTTTTCCACCATTTATTCTCATTTAACACAATTTTTACGACGCTTTTCCACCATTTATACTTTTAACAGAATTGTTTACGTGCTTTTCCACCATTTATTCATTTAACAGAATTGTTTACGTGCTTTTCCACCATTTATTTTCATTTAACAGAATTGTTTACGTGCTTTTCCACCATTTATCCATTTAACAGAATTCTTTGCGTGCTTTTCCACCATTTGTTGAAATCGACTCTGTGCTCTCTCTATTCTCAACACATGGTACTTTTTCTCATAAGCCATGTAAAAGAAAAAACTAGCTAACGGCTTTCTGTGTAAATTTATAAAAATAATAATAATTTGAAAGAAAAAAAATTCATTAAATTAATTTTTAGTTTGTGTATTATTCAATAATTTACGTTTTCCAAAATAGAGAAATTTTACAAGAATTAAATTAAAAATTAAATTATTTAATAAATTAGTTTTTAATTAGCAAATTTTTGAAGAGAAACGAGGAATTACACGTGAGTAAATTCATATTGATTACTTGTAAATTATTTTAAAAACGAGGACCATCGGAGATTCGTATAGTGTGACTGTAAATCTCGTTGGCGTCTCCTTAGCAATTTTGTGTTTCGATCCGCGGCACAATAATAATAATAATACTCTATAACAATAATGAATGTGTGAATGTGTGAATGAGTGAGGGAGTGAATTATTGAATGCGTGTTTGTTAAAGTTACCAAAGATGAACTTCACAAGCTGTAAGGTATATTATATTCAGCAGAACTTGAGATAGATCCAGGTTTAAATTTTGTTCGTTAGTTTCCATTTCGTTTCCATCTAAAAAAAAAGCAGAGTGTAAAAAAGCAATGACGAATATAACACCAATTAATACGGTGGTACAAATACTTGTTGTTGTTGAATGAATATAACGCAGGTGTACAATTTGTGCTGAAGTTAGAAATGGAAACTGATAGCTTGATTTACTTTTGGCAAATCTACTTAGAAAAATTTCATCTTTGGTAACTTTAAGAAATACGCATTTTGATTGAATAATGACATCGCAAAAAATGCAAAGATGCATTGTGACTTCATTTGTCTTCTATTTTCAAAATTTGTATAGAAGTAAAGTAATTTACTAATTTTTATGCGAAAATTAAATTGTTGTTGTTCTTGAGGATATAGGCATTAAAGTAAGAATACTGTGCTTTTTATAGATTCAATAAATTAAAGTTATTTGCTATTCTAGGAAGGCTATTCTTTTGAATATTTTCTTGCCACTGCAATTTGTAGATATTCCTGGGTGAATTTTTTTTTTTTTAAAGGCATGTATATAAATATGTGTTTATACATTCAGTATGTATCCAATTTAGAAAATTTCGCAATCGAGGATAGTTTAGAATTCATTTATCTTTTCATAGAATTCCACAAATCGGTGGAATGTTCACATTTTCGTAACAGCATTTTTGCTAAAATGCCAACCGTTATTAACTATACGGCCGAAATATTTGCAAGACTGGGCGAGCCATCATCTGGAGCGAGCATTACAAAATTTTTCAAACAATTGCAAGAACTATGCGAGCAGAATATGAACAAGACTCTATATCAGCCAAAGATTTTTTCATTGAAAATGATCGAAATACTTATGAATTCGCTTTACATCGATAATGTGAAAAGAAATGCGAAAAATTGCTAAATATGTGAAAATGAGAAACTCGGTTGGTTTTTGAAGAGTC
>KK500079.1:218005-231290 GCA_000688715.1 Glossina pallidipes
TTCAATTTCACAGAATTTAAGACTAACAACTTCGCTTGATATTCACATGTGTGTTTCTATTAGTAATTATTCATTAATTATTTATAGTAATAGTAATTTACTAATAGTAAGTAATTATTCACTAATTAATTAATTTATCGAACTATATAACAAATAATTATTGCGCTGAAATCAAAATATGCGTGCCAAAAAGTTAAAGGAAACCACATTGTTTAGAGCACAGTCAATCGCAGAATTTAAAAAAATGTTCGAATCATGGAATATATTTTTTGTGAAATATCCTCATTTCGCCATTGCTTGCAAATAGAAAGCGTTATTAATTTTGTGCATCAGTTTGGTTACTTTACTTTTCTATCGCCTGAAAACACATTTATGCTGAATATAGTTCTTATTAACCAATAATATCTTCACTAGTCTAATCTAAACGGATTTATAAAATTCTATAGAATTTCTATTAATAATTTAGCATCAATCTAACATACATTAAAGTTTTGTTTTCTCAATCTTCGAGGCTATGATTGGACCTCTTCCAGGCGACTTTTCGCGGGTTACGGATGTTCAAAGATCTAATAATAAACGAACGGGTTGTCGTAATACCAATGAGATTTTCATACCCATTATCAATTTATATTCTTATCTGCAATTCAAAAGTGCCGAATTTTACTGAAAAACTGCCTTCAGCAGATTCAGGCAAAACCAAATATCAGTCCACGTGAATCGACTCGCACCGAAACATGATTACGAACTAATAAAAAGAATGATCTACAAAATTGAAGAAGAGCCCGAAGAAGAGTTTCGACCATTCGGGCTCTGTGGAGAAATACTCGATTATCTGATAACAGGTCAGCTCGACAAAAAAGTGAATAGCTACCTGCTATACGGGATCGGGCGCTACGTATGTAACCAGCTAAATTACTTATAGGTGTGGTGGAGGCTGGTGTAGCTATGGGATTGCGAGCGCTTGTGTGGTAACGCAATTAGTATGTCGGATGTCCTGTGCTATGATGGATTTATCTTTTCTAATATCAGTAAATGGAAGCTGTTATTAGTGCGGTTAATATCGGTAAATGGAGGCTGTTATTAGTGTAGTTAATATCTGTAAACCTGTTGTAAGTGTGGTTAATATCGGTTCGTTGAATTTATTATTGGGAAAAATTAGCTAACGTCTTTTTGTGAAATTAAAATTCGCAAGCGCTCCAACAAACATCAAAATCAAACCAAACCCAGACCCAAAATTATTAAAAAGAATTTTTAAATAAAATTATTAAATAAAATTCTACTTCTAATATATATCTATTTAATAAAGTGATTAGGAAATTATCTAAAATTTTATTATTATTATTATTATTATTATAAATTTAGCCAGAGAATAAATTCGAAGACTAAAGTCTTAAAGCACTAGCATCTAAGGCTTTCGGCTTTTATTTATTTATTTATTTTTTTTTTTTATTAATATTATTATTATTTTTATTATTAAAAACTCTACCGCACTTGAGGTTTGAACCCACGGCCATTGAATTGCTAGTTGAGACTCTTGCCTACTCGGCCACCCAGGCGGATCATCTAAAATTTTAGTTGTAACAAATATTTATTTTTTGAAAAATTATAAAAAGATTAAATTAAAGTTACCAAAAACTATTAATAAAATTCTAGTTCTAATATATATCTATTTAATAAAGTGATTAAAAAATTATATAAAAATTGCAAAAAGAATTCGTAGACTGGTAAGTGAATTTAGCGATAACTTTTTTCCAGTTTTCATTTTTAATATTGCGCCAACATACTTGTATGTACTTGTATGTATGTTGTTATATTAGCCATTCCTTGTTTCCCTTTTTACACACGTACATATCATTTTTGTTTTTGTATGTACGCAATTACATTGAGTAAAATTAAATATTTTGTGCTTTTGCATAGAAATAAAAATTTTGTAATCAACATTCATTCTGGGTCGTCCTTATTGTTTTGTATTGCTGGTATTTAACTTAAGTTAGCGCCGCTTAACTGCAAAGACCGTTGAGTGAATATGAAAGGAAGCAAATACAACACCTCCACGCAAAGCAAGAATATTACCAGCCTTGCGTCCCCTCTATATTTCGAAAATATATTTTAACCAGGTCCAATTCAGGAATAACGTAAACAGACAAGTATACTTGAACAATTAAATAAAATGAAAATATTAGTTTACTTTAGTAATTGAAACAAGTAAGAAAATATAGTCAGGTAAGTGCGACTATTATCAAAATATTTTCCATGCTTTGGTTCCATGCTATGTTTACGCAAGCGGATCTTCCCGATTAGGTTGTGGTCGAAATGATGGCTGCAAATTCTCCACGAGCGACTCGGCTACAATCGGCAAATTTTCAGACCATTTGATCCTGTATTCGAGTGATTTTGGGAAAATGTACTACTGGATTACTTTACCTTCTTTGCACACGCAATGCAGTTTTTGGGTCGCTTGTCTCTTTAGCATTTTTCACTTTTACATATTTTTATATACACATTTATTTTCTTTATTTTATTTATATTTTTATAATTTCCTTTTATATTTTTATACTTTTTTCATATTTTCTATATTTTCTTGCACTTGGAGTTTAGCCTTATGCATTCTCGTCGTACAAATTTCAGTAAATGCTCTCATTCCAGTTCGGTTACTCTCTCTTACGCTCCTTAATATCCTTTGTTCTTATCGGAAGTCTTGATCTAGTGCTTAACAATTTTGCTGTGCAAATATCGCTAGCGAAATGTCCTACCTTATATATATAATACTTTTGTTGATTGTGAAATGCGCATTTGTCGAACAAAATCTTTGCTAATAAGTATCGATATGGTAATAATGACGATATATAGTTGATTAACCGTAACAACTCTAAAAATAATATAATATAACAATGTTAAGCTTTTTTGTGCTTTTTCAGCTTAGCAAATTGATTCAGATTCTCTTTCACTGAAAGCCGTTGGCTTTTTTTATTATTGTTATTTACATTTTCAATTTATTTAAAATATAATTTTCGACATTTCGAAGTAATAACAATTCAAATTTATAAACAAAACTTAAATTAAAATTTCGAAATAATAATAAAAACATGTACATAATAAATTCTTATAACTAAATGCTATCTCCCAACAAAATTGTCTCCTATCAACATCAGAAATCAGCCAGAAACGATGAGTATCAATAGGAAATTGCCCCTTCAAGAAATGGAACTTCGCTCATAAATAGGAGCAATTATTTAAAAAATAACTGGCGGCTATCTTACTTAAGACATACTCGTCCTAGTTCAAAGAAATAATGACAATAAAACCAATTAAGCAAATGCGCAAACATTGTGTTTAATTTTTAAATATTTATTTTATTTACTATATAATATTACTATATCATATTTTAATTAATTATATCATTAATAAATAAACTTGAATGAAACTAATAAATAAAACTTAGCCTTATGTAAGAATATGGAATTTTGAGCTTTTGCGTGAACGATTTGGTTTACTTGCTTAAATTTCAAAAACAAAACGTTAATAAAATATTTTAATTTTTACTCTTCTCCGAAAACATCAAATAAACTACACAAATAAATAAGATCTTCGCTTTGAAAGGTTTTTTCGCATTTTTATTATTAATTTTTCATTTATTTATTTAATCGATTTTAATCTCAATTTTTTTTTATCGGAGGACGAAGATATCGCAGAGTTGCTTGTAATAAATAAGAAAAAAAAGTGGCAACGCGAGGCTTATGACTTACGGGTTACTAAGCTGATGACTTACGGTCACGGGTTATTGTTAAGCTGATGACGTACTACAGCCGCTAAATGAATTAATTGAAACAGCTGTTCAAAAGTCTTTCGTGTTTACATTTACACCAATAAAACGAGCGCAACAAGTTTTTTCACATTTTCTATCATTTTTGTCAAAACGTTTGCAAAAAGTTTGCAACATCGACAGGAAGCTTCGGAGACCCTATATAGAATATATATTTGTATTCACCATCGAATTCTAAAATAACCCATGCATAACTCTCTGTTCATTTTGACATTTTTGTGCATGTCTGAGGAAAACATTCTCCCGATCGCAAAAAGGACTAGGACTTCTTCCACGCGGATTGTTATTGTGAACGTGTCAAAATGAACATGCGTACATGAATACAGTGCGAAATAAACTAAGAACACATTTCTTTTCAAAAGCAACAAGAAAATAAAAATTAAAAAAATCTTTGTTTCTGTTTTTGTTCTCTTTAATACTGTAAAAATAGAAATTTAACTCTATAAAAATTGTTATATTGAGAATAAAAATTTACAATTAAGTGGGCGAGGAATTCGTATACAGAATGTGGTGACATTGCGTTGTGGAATGAACTATATAATATAATATGAGAATTTTGGAATTATCGACATGGGAGTTGCTGAAAACAGACGGTCTTATTATGCAATTATTTCGCTTAAATTCTTTATTCACCTGCATGTGTGAATCCAAGAATTGACAATTTCACCTTTACCTTCACGTGCTCCTATTATTCTTATCAAACCTTCCCGTTGATCATTACGTATATATTTTAAATGGTCATAATTAAATTTGTTTAAGCCATAGCTGCGGTTGCAGTTCAAGAAGGGAATTCAATAATAACTTACGATTCGTCGAAAGCAAATACTCTTTTTTTGGTTATACTTTGCATCAAATTTTGAACTTTTTATTCTCCTAAGTGTTCCATTTTAGCATTCAAGATGTAAAAGGCAGTGAAAGATCAATCAAAATCGCCGAAAAATGTATATAATTTTTTCCTATATTTGGATAGAATTCGCACAGTTATTTTAGTCGCACATGGCACAGCAACAAACAAGGTATCAGCAAGAACAAAATGCGATGGTGTTCCTTTCTTAACAGGACAGGAAATCAAGAGGATTTGTGCACAATTTACTGCATGCAATTAGAAAACACGTGATAAATATAGCTATAAATATGCACCCCATTTGCTTGTGTCTAGTTATCCCTCTCTCTCTATAGCTAACAGAAGATCTCTCGGGTAAATGATTTCGATTAGCTTACGCTTAGATTCCTTTGCAGGAAGTTTTTAAAAGAAAAATTCCATAATTACAATTATTAACTAGTTAATAGTTAAAAACTATAATGTACCAAACAAATACTTTTGGTAATACAAACAAATTCGTTCGATTTTGTATTAATGTTCCAAATATTCGCAACTATTTTGGTACAAAATTATAAACAACAGTGTTAACATTATCATTGTAAAAAACCTCATTTATTTCAGCGCAGACTTTATCCCATTCAAGACCATCAATACCGCAACCGATGCGCGGTATTGCTAATTTTTGAACACTATTGGAAAGCTATAAGAAAAGTCACGAATTTATTGTTAATTGAGAAAACTTAAAAAATTTTCTTACCATATGCTGGTGTAGTTTGGTAGTTTGCAATATTTGTTGGAAAAGAATTTCGATGAATCGCTATGGGGTCAAATGTCAAGTTCGATAGAATTTTCAATGAAGTCCGTCCTTCATCCTCTAAATCAAAAAAGATGAGTCTGATAAGAAAAAGAATTTCTTAATTTCCAAGCAGTGCAGAAAAAAAAAGAACTATATTTATTGAACACTTGCAGTCATATTCGCGGCATACAACAAGTATGTGCGCCGCCATACTTGTATTTAATTATACACATTGCTTTCTTGAAATCTGCGGTAAGAACAAAAAACACACTACATACTACTACATACATTATTGCATGCAGATTGTACTTACAAAAATTTCATTTTTGCTAAGCAAATTTCAATAAGCTTAAAGCTTGAAAGCTTTCATCAGTACCGTAAATTTTATTCCTCCAAAACAATGTTAAATTTTATTCCTCCAAAACAATGTTAAATTTTATTTCTCCAAAACAATGTTAAATTTTATTCCTCCAGAACAATAGGCGCTTCTACGCTTAAAAAAGCTGCATTGAAAAATAAAACGTTCAAAGCAAAGCTGAAAACAACGGAATATAGTATTTACAGCTTGGACAGACTTCTTTAACTTATTTGCTTAAATGTCCGCTTACGTATATTTGCTCTTTCTATTTTTGCTTAAATGTGCGCTTACGTTAAGCTTTATTTATTAAAGTTTATTTTTATTAATAAATAAAGTGAAAACACGATGGAAGTAAAATTAATTAATTAATTGTCTTCATTCATTCATATCGCATACACAAAAAATTTTTTTTTTAGAGAGGGGGTATAGCGAAGAAAAGGAAGAGTAATTGAAACAATTTTTATATATGTATACGAGGAGATTTATTATTTATTATTTAAGTAAAATAATAAATAATAAAATGAATAAAAAATATTATACTAGTAAGTAAGTAAGTGCATAATTTGAACAAAAATATTATAGTAGAAAAAACTCTGATTAATTTCGCATAAGTATACTGTTTTTTTTTAAACAAAATCAAACTTAATTTTTAACCTTGATGATTGTTCATCACAAAGAATGGTTAGCATGTTCTCCTTTTCGATAAACGATGCTATACTTCTATAAACAGCAACTGAAACATTGGATATATAGATGTAAATGTAAAGCACTATTAGGTTTAAATTCAATTGAAAATCTTTTGAAAAGTGGATTTGAGCTCGTGCCCATAGCGGTGATGAGATGAGAGAGAGAGAGAGAGCAACACCTGTCACTAGTTCCAAACAAGAAGGAGGAAGATTTCCTACTTAATTAATTTGGCGGTTTTAATAACATACAGTTTACTATTTTCGATATTTGTTATCATAGCTTTATGAATTTATATATATATGAGAAACGATTTAATGCGCACGTACATAATTAGACCCACAGAAAACATTTAATATGCAATTGTAGAATTCATCTTCGTCATTCACGCTATCCGATAAATTAAGTTTAAATAAAGATGGAAAAAAATCAGTTAATTACTCTTTTCATGTTACTATGTGTTTTAAGACTTATATTCAATTTTTTTTTACAACATCAGACGCAGCTTTATAGAATTGTCACCAATAAAAGATTTAAAAATTATAAATTCTTAAAAGTATTTACCATTTAAAGTTTTTATTGTGTACTTGTTGTTGCTGTTGTTTCTTTGTCTGAATTAGGACTCCAGTCGTCTGAAAAGAAAGAAAAAATATTAATAGAAATCTTAATGTATGATTAAAACATACCTATTGATATACTCATATTTCACGCAGACCTCTAAGCGCGTAATCAAAGTGGAAAATATACATATATATCATTCGATTGATTAATTGGAAATATATGTTAAACGCGTTCTTGATCATTTTATGATGGGCGTTTTAGGCGTGCCCACTGTTCACTTCAATTCATTTCAAATTGTTTCGCACATTTGTAGCGATATCTTTATTTTTGCAAACTGGAATATGTTTGTCACAAAATGAACGTACCCATAATTCTTCTTTGACGTGTGTAAAAACACTTCTTTGATTGGCTTCTATTTTAATGTTACCGGCTGTTTTCTATTATTATTTGCCATCGGCCCAAATGCTTTATTTTTTTACATTAAAAAGTAACTTAAAGAAATTTTTTTTTTCACAGAAACACAATAAGCTAAAAAAGGAAGTTTCAGAGTATATATACTATAGAGTATATATATATATATAGATATATATTCTCGATCAGCATCAAATTCTGAATTGATAAACTCATGTCTGTCCCTTAGCGTCTTTGTGCCTGTGTGGATATATTGGTCAAGGTTTTCTAAAAAAATCCTTTTAATGAGATATAAGGTGAAGGGTAAATGTTATGCCATTCACTTTTTTCATATAAACGTATTCGTCAAGAGTAAGTTTTGTTCCTCATTTTTGGTGTTTCATTTGGACAAAAACGTGTCCTCATATCAAATTTCCTTAGAATACTTCGAATACCGAGACTTACAGGTTGAAGTCAGGCACATGAAAACGGTGAAGACGATTTAAATCTGACCCACTTCGTATAAAATAAGGTGGATGTCGAGATCGCTTTGGATGCTATATACATCTGCCACAATTAATGTAGGGTGTAAAACACATTTTTGGGTTAGTAAGAATATTTTGACATTCTCGACATATTACTCTGGTGGGCAGGAATATGATAATTTGTTTCTGAATGAAGGCTCGCTTCTGATGGATCTCTAATATTCGAATGCATTACATGAAATGCCATTGTCCAAATTTAGCAAAATTAACTTTGTTTTCAAAGATATTTTTCGTTTCGGCCTCTTTTTGTCATATAGTCATAAAAATGAGACTTTCTTCGTCGTTGAAAAGCCTATTTCACACAAGAACCCTCACAATTTATCATACGTAGTCCGATTCTCGTACAAATAAGTCAAGTTACTATAATGAAATGAATTTTACCATCAAGAAGTTGCATTATGAAGGCTTACCTTAGATGGGAGCAATTCAGAAAACTACCCCATCTGATGCGAACTATTCGCGTAAGTTCAACAGCTCACTCAGCGATATCGCCATGTCTCAATCCGTTTCTATTGCCTTGTAACCTATATGCAAATTAGGTTGATGGGCACTAGGTAGACCGACGAATACGAAGAAACACAGGCCAGCAGATAAGCTTGTTGACTAAAAATATGATTCTACTTCATGATGGTATATGTATGTGTATACACTTAACGCATCATGTGCCATAAATAATGTTTAGTGTCAACATTGTGATATTTTTTGTTTCCATCGACATAAAATTCTAAGAAATTGCGCGATATTTTACAATAGCGCTTGCACGGCGATTGCCCGTTTCGGTCGTACAATTTCGATGGTCGACCAATGAAAGCTAAAGTATGTAAAAAAGGATATATATTGCGTATGTGTAAATCTTTCCCAAAATTATTGTTTTCTTTCCTTTCTTTTCTGGACTCCAAATGAATTTCAAGCAGACCCAACTATTTACTTACGACGATTAGATGACCTTAATAAACATTTCTATTATTATTATTATTTATATATATTTAGAGTTACAATTTTGAGAATACAGTTGTTTGTTGGCAGCTAAGCCCTCTTCTTCAAAACTGTCCGTCAAGTATATATTAGATTCGATGAGCTCCTTATCTCGATTTCAACTTTACTAGACTTCTTGGGTAAGTGCGTGTGAGTATAAATAAACCTGTTTACTCTATAAGTTAGTTAATTAGTGTGTTAGAGTATATGAAGGAACAATACCGAGAAGTGTTTAAAAATTGCGCGGTTTTATAGAGGCTGGAGCTATTAATACCGCATAATAAGAACAATTGCACAA
Organism: Glossina pallidipes; assembly: GCA_000688715.1. Taxonomy (NCBI): domain Eukaryota; kingdom Metazoa; phylum Arthropoda; class Insecta; order Diptera; family Glossinidae; genus Glossina; species Glossina pallidipes. The sequence goes on from KK500079.1 coordinate 227,259, forward strand.
TGTGTTTCTCACTATAAGCGCGAAGACATACTTATAATGCATTGAAGTAAGGCGTAAGCAGCCAAGTATCGACAGGCCTAGAAATACCTACTTTATGTAACTTTGAATGTGCCATAAAACCTATTTCACATAAATTATTGTTGCACCGCATAAAAATTTACCGCTTCAGTATAATGTTTTCAAGTGTGTTTTGGAAAAGCTAGAGGGTAAAAACGAAGAATTAAAATAAACAGAAAAAGGAGAAAAAAGTAGGAACGTAACAATGTTTAAATTAACCCTTATTAAGAAACGGGGAAGCAACACTGTCCAAGGCGAATAAGAGGCCAAGGCAGCAAAACATAATATAAACTAACATTTATGTAAACACAGCTAATTTATATAGCAAGTACTTGTAATGTTGCTCTTCGGTTCGCAAAACAGTTGCTAAAATTTTGCATCCAATCATAATTAATGCAAGGTGCACTAAAGGAGCAATTTGTGGAACTTATTCCGATCATAATTCACGTAAAAATTGGTGAGTTTTTCTCATCATTTTTCTTATTTATTGAAAAGAACTCTGTGTTCTGACCGTTCTCCTTAAATGGTGCTTTTCTTATCACCGGCGTAAAAGAAAAACCCAGCTAACGGCTTTCTGTGTAAATAGAACAAATTTGGCAAGAGGTAAAACAAGTGATTTCAATTGTAAAATTACCAAAAAAAAAAACCAAATTACTAAATAAATATAAATATAAAATATAAAAAATATAATCCACCACATGTAGGAAATGCGTAGCAAATGGCACAATCAATTGTGAAATACATTTCCTCGTCTTTCTACGCACATTTGTGAAACTGTTGATTGTAATAGACACTGTAGTATATATAAAAAAAAAAGAAGAAAAAAAAATATAAAAAAAAGGAGGAAAAAGCCTTTTTTGTCAAAAAGAAAAATGAAGAAAATAAGTTTTTTTTTTTTTTTGAGAGAGTTTTCTTTTAGAAGAAAAAAACATTTCTTTTTGGGGACGGAATTTGAGAATTATTTGAAAAAAAAAAAAATTCCGATCAGGAAGAAGTTTCCTTATTTGCTGATTGAGGTCTATTTTAAATGTTACGCGGAACCGCGATATAAAGTCCTGTGAAAGTGTGCAAAAGTGACACCTTAATATTACACTGATGATTGCAATTAAATCTTCAACGCGGAACAATTTTAAAAGGCAAAACCAAAAACAAGAGTAACGGTAGGTGTGCGTGACTGAGAGAAAAGGGTTTTAACGAGGAATAATTATGGAAATTGTGAATTGTGAGAACGTACATACCAGAGTGCTGGATTCAACGATCGCGAGGTTGCGGCCAAAAAAAGTGAAAGATGAATGTGCGGTTTATTAACACAAAAATATGTTTTAAGAATAGAAAAATCGGATAAATGTCAGAAACTCTCTTTTTATGCAATTTCTGCGTACATTATGAAGAATTGAGTCATATATAGAGGAGATAAGAACTCAAAGCTAAAAAATTAGCAAGGTGAAAAACACGAAAAGATCAATAAAGCGTTAAAAAAAAAAACACCTCTTCACACTGTGTAACATTACTTGGGTTTGCGCGTGGTAAACCTAAGACGTCGAATCAACAATTGACATTTTTTTTTTGTGTTATATTTCCTTAATATTAATCAAAATTTTTTTTAAACTTATAAATTGTCAAAAATTCTTTTAGCTGCGGCGATGAGCCTCGATAGAACTGGTAAGTTTTTTTTATATAAATTGCTAATTGTCTATTGCTAAATAAAAGTAGGTTTTATGTTCTATAAATTGTAATTGAATACTTTTTTAAAAAAAGAAAAAACATAATTGACCTTGAATTGCGTAAATTTGATTATAATTTAGATTATTTATATCTAACATAAAAATCTTGTTTTGTTACATTTCATTTTATTTCTATTTTTTCGATAAAATATAGAATATATATTATTATTAAAATATTAGAATACTGGTAATACTTCCTGATGGTGACTGAGGGGCGAGGGAAAAGTAGTATGGATAGGGTATAGATTTATATTAGTCAAAAATGTCAAAATTATTAGTAAGCATGTTTTAATTTAAAATAATGAAATATTTATAACGAAATAAAAATCTATCATGTAACTAAACTCATTCAGCCAGGTCGGAAAACATGCGTTTAAATAATAAAAAAACAATAACATCCGTGCATAGGTTAATTATCAAATACGTTACATGATTCTAATTAAAGCTCTTAATACCAATGCCAAAAACATAAAAAACAAAACACACATGTGCTAACACGGGTAAGAAATAATATTCTTCTATATAAAGTAATACTGCAAAATTGAAACAGGAAATAATTATATACAAGGAATATTTCCTTTCTCTGGGGCGCGTATTGGGTACAGTCAGTATAAATTCGGCAAATGCCGGATCGTAAGTAAAACCGTTTACGCCAAACTTAAGACAACAGATGTAGCAGAACCATATAAACATATCCAGTTGCTACGATTTTTTTTCACCACTTATTCCCGTTTAACAGAATGTGTTATGTCTTCCAGAATTTATTACCATTTAACAGAATGTATTAGGTTTTTTCCACCACTTTGTTGCAATGAAGACAAAAAATTGCCTTTTACTTCTTTGAATTAATTTCGGACATTTTTCGGTGGGACGAATATTATTTACTTACTTGTGTATCTAGTTACTTATGTTATGCGAGTTACAGAACAAACGCCACAACAGACGACAGAACCTCTAATGTCGAAAGCCCTGCTAAGTATGGTAATGACGTTAAATATTTAGATCTATATTTTGCTCAATAGTTGCTGCGTTATCTGTCTAGAACAGCTTTAAACATATAATATTTGGCTGGAGTCGGGTTGAATTGTCAATTAAAATAACCAGCGTTTGCCAAGATCGCTCGACATTTAATAACATTATGTGCGTATATAATTTTATTGTTTGAAATCATATCACATTCTGCACGACTGCATATATACCCACATACTTATACGTACTTATGACTACGTTACGACTGTAACGAAAATTACCTCGAACCGATTTTGAATTCTTCAGATGTGTTTAAAAAAGCTAGACAAAGCTATAAGCTTTTGGGTTTTTGCAAGCGTTTTTTATTGAATCATTTCCAATATCGAATTATTTTAATTTCGCATCAATTTTTTTTTGCGATTTCCAGGGTAAACTGATTCAGATTGTCATGTCTGACCAGATCATATGTATGTTGAGTTTTTGATGATTAAAAAATGACCAAAAAAACAGACTTTCAATCAACTCTGTTACCGTCATATAAAATTTTTTGATACTGAGTAATAAGATGTTACAGACTATTAATACAGTGCAGAATTTGTTTATAACAGGCTTGCGATACACGGAGTATCACTTCTATCAATTGAACAATTTTCTAACGATCTCTCCTAACGTATGTGTAAACATGCCGACATGAACTGCCAGTTAACAACGTGACCCGGTAAATGACCACCCGATCTAATGACATTCATAGCCAACTTTCCATATCATGTATATTTATAATACTTCCAAAAATTCTATACAACCAAAAATTTTATACCACTAAAAAATTCTATGCCTGCAAAAAACTCTAGACAACCAAACAATTCTATACCTCCAAAAATTCTATACCACCAAAAATTCTATACAACCAAAAAATTCTATACTTCCAGAAATTCTATACCACCAAAAATTCTATAAAACCAAAAAATTCTATACCTCCAAAAATTCTATACCACCAAAAATTCTATACAACCAAAAAATTCTATATAACCAAAAAATTCTATACTTCCAAAAATTCTATAACCAAAAAATTCTATACTTCCAAAAATTCTATACCACCAAAAATTCTATACCACCAAAAAATTCTATACCACCAAAAATTCTATACAACCAAAAAATTCTATATAACCAAAAAATTCTATACTTCCAAAAATTCTATACTTCCAAAAATTCTGTACCACCAAAAATTCTATACAACCAAAAAATTCTATATAACCAAAAAATTCTATACTTCCAAAAATTC
>KK500079.1:240536-253404 GCA_000688715.1 Glossina pallidipes
AAATACAGCTTTCCTTGTAGGAACTGCCGTCAAGCAAATGTCATCACTAGAAGGGACAGTAGGGATCACGGCTAGGGAGTTATTAGAGGGAGAGAATATTGAGGGGGTTACCACATTTGCACGCGCAGCTTGAGCAACCTGCCCTATTTGTTGACTACTGTTCACACTCGAACAGCAAGGGGGAGAAGAAGACTTACTTTGCTCTTGTAATAAAAGCTATCCTGTTTTCCTTATTCTTTCTGTTATTCTTATAAAAGACATTGGTAACGGTTAGTGTTAATTAGCAGTAATTTGACAGCTTGCTCCTTGATTCTCATTATTTGCGTGGGCACATATTCTGTTAACACGTTCGCGGACGCAAAAAATTTCAGGGAGCTGCAAAAAGAGATAGGCAATTATTTTTGAAACTAGTTGTAATAGCGAAAATCTGATTATACACATATTATAAGAGTAGTCAGAGGATCATATTTTAACTGTTATATGAAATGAATGTTATAGCATCCACGACAATATAGATCATATTTTTCAACTAGGATGACGTGAATGCTATAACATTCATTCATAGAATACATGAGAAAAAAAGGTAGTTTCATTACATTTTTTATATATTTATTTAACAGTAGATCTTTATTCGTCTGCATATAAAAAAATTGATAAATTAAATCCATAATTTCATGGTACGTATATGTGATAATAAAACTAAATATTTCTGTCCATCATTATGATTGAATGTTTTTAGGATTCCATATCCGAATTGGAGCTATTGTGATCTTCAGCAGGTAAGTGCGGAAGCACTCTCCAGGACAAAGTGGAGGTTTATCTACACAGTTCTGACATCGATATGATGTAAATTTTATTATTTTTTGCCTATAGCAATACTTGCACTTTAGGAAATATGTTTTACGTTTGTAATTTAAAGGTGCCGGAATTTTTCCCTGATAGTGTGCATCTTGAAAATGTCTTGGCGGAGTGTATCTAACGTGCGTTTGTGAGTTGCCACTATCAAGAAAAAAGTCACTACCATTTGAATTCTGTGGTATTTTTAATAGCATATTTATTAGATTGTCTCTAAAATCAGGGAAAGCAATATTTGAATCATTTATCTTCTTATAAATGTAATAAGAATTCCATACAGAAATATCTAATAGATGGAATATAACCTTCTTATACCAACGGGTAGATTTTTTAAGTGAGGAATAATATGATATCATTTGATCACATCTGTCTATGCCAGACATATTTGCGTTATAATTAACAATTTCTATTGGCTTTTTCTTCGAGATACCATATTTATTATGCACGTCAATTAATTTGGGATGGTTTTCCGTTGTGATACAAAGCACATCTCGCTTGTCTTTCTATTTACTAATATAGACGTTGCCCTGCCTTCTCCATATATGTTCTCCTTTTTTCAATTTCTTTTGCATTACGACTTTCGGATTCATTTTGCGATTGGTACGTAAGGTTCCAGTGGTATGGGTTTTAAAACTAAGTAATCGATTGCTCAGTCCAACACTATTATAGTAGTTCTCCATAAAAAATGAATGGCGCTTCAATAAATATGGTTCCATTAGTCTCATAACCACAGAATCCACTACAGACAAGGAAGACACCTCATGTGTTACTTTGCCGTTATGTGCACAAAGCTCATAGAATTTAATTCCGTACTTATTTTTCTTTGATTTTATAAATTACCGAAAACTTAGTCTCCCTCGATGCGACATCATAGATTCATCTAACGATAAATTTTTTCCCGGTTTGTATGCCGTTTGAAATGAACTATTTACAAGCTGCAAAAGTTCGGAAATCTTAGCGCAATCGCGCTGTCTGGGATTCTTCGACAGTGTTTTTTCAGAACCGTCTGGGACTCAAACGGTTAATCGCAAATGTCTAACTGAAGCAGATAATGAAATATCTAAGCATTTAAAATGCACATTGTTGAAAGTAAGGGAAATTTTCAGAAAAAAATGTGCGATGATACAGTCAGCTCTCTGTGAGAATTCTACGAAATATAGATGCTATAGCATTCACGTCAAGTATTACACTTCTAGTTTACTCAATGTGCCGGCTTAAGGAAATTTGTAAAAACACGGAGAAAAATAAAAAAATAAGAAAGTACTATGAGGCCGTTTCGGCCCTTTCCTTAGGCTGGGGCAGCTCAGCGGCCCAGGGAAGGAAAACAAACACAAGAAAATTTATATTTGCAGGCACTTGGTTCTGTCTTTTCTTTTATTCATTGAATACTCCCGTTACATTCGGCGAATTTCAGTAAATTAAATCATAAAATATAACCACAGTATCGCGACAATTGTAAATTTCGAAACTCCACTTATTGGCTCGAGAGCCAAAACTCCACTCCTTGCCGGCTCGAGAGCCCAACACGCACTGACTGGCTCGAGAGCCAAACCTCGACTACTTGCTGGCTCGAAAGCCCAGCTTTGACTCTCTAAAACTAACTTTCTCTAATCTACTCGTACCCTAGACTTACGCTATTCTTATTCTACTCTATCCTATCTTAATCTATTCCTATTCTATGTTATGCTACCCCTATTCTATTCCTATGCTATTACTTATTCTATCACTAATCTATTCCTAAACTATTCCTTATTCCATTCCTAATCTATTCTTCAACTATTTCTTACTCTATTCCTAATCTAGTCTTATTCTATTACTTATTTTATCTTAAGCTATTCTTATTTTAGCACTCCCCCTCCCCAGAGACGGAGAGTCCGTGAGGCCAAAACGAGGGTACGACTTTGGGTCCTCACAGTACTTAATGAATCAATTGGTCATTACTTTGAACTGTATATTAATTACAAAAACTTAAGGTTACATGAAATCAAATGAACAAAAATTGGCTTTAAAATTTGAATGCTATAGCATTCACGTGTTTTTGCATCACTATGAAAATGAATGCTATAGCATTCACCTCCGCGAACGTGTTAATAGTTCCAGCATATTTGTATGTGCAAATGTAATTTGTCTTCTTTTCATCGTTCATTGAACAATTCTAAATTTGATGTTTGTTGAATGCTTCGGTAAATTTCAATGAAAATTTTCCTATCAAGAAATTCAGAAATTTTTTATTATTAAAAAAACGACGTTGCAAGAATAATTTATTTTTTAATTTATCTTTATCTAGTTTACTTATTATTTCTATATTTATTAACTTTAGTTGCTTACGCGTACATTTGACATATTTTATCCAATTTCCCATTTTGTGCGTTAGTTGTCTCTGATATTACATGTATAGGGCGAGTGTTTCATATCTATATATGAAGAGAGACTTCGAAGAGAAAAAAAAAGCAGAGAAGGAATGTGTTGCTACAACTGTACAATTTTGATTTTAATTCGGCAGTGGGGCAATACAATGAACAAACAAATTTTTTTATATGTTACAACATTCAGTTGAGTCTCTCATACGAATTTTACATGGCTACAGAACATATTGACGGAATACCATATCAAAATACAATTAAGCGAGCTTCTATCGCTATGGGACAACGTCATGATTTGGAATTCTCCCTAGATGAGAACATAAAAGTTCCGCTAGTCACAACCCTTAGATTTTACGATAAAAATGCTCTCGCAGCACCAAAAGGTAGCAATATTAAGAACTGGTTTAACGCAATCTTAGTAATAATAATTTTCGTTTAATACATAAATTCATCGCCAACAATCTTAATATTAATAAAATCCATAAAAGCTATTGCAACCTAAATCAAGAAGATGATTTAAGCAATTATTTTGTATCGGTATTGGGTAAGCCTCGTAATCAAAGCAGTAACTGGGAGGAATGTTTTGAATTTTGCTGTTTTAACCTAACACTGCAGCAATTGCAAATGAAAGGTGAAAAAGGAATTTATTATCAATCAATTCCTTTAATTTAATCAATTAATACGGACATGGTTTGCGTTATCTTTTATCGAGAATATTTGGTTTTTTTTTTTTTTAGTTATTGTAGTCTTTTGACAAAATGTAAATGAAAACTCACTCAGCAAAGAGATCTACACAAAAATAAAAATATTCAAATGTGTTTAACTTATTTTATTTATTTATTTGTGCTTTTTCTGTTTTTTAATTCATCCATCTAATAATTTATTTTATAAATTATTTCACAAATAATCCCTTTTTTTATAAGAATCAATTTATTATTCTAATATCACAAGATAAAGTATGGTAACCGTACACGACGAGGGACCGTCCACATCACCGGAGGCAGCGCGGAAGGAGGGGAATCGGCGCCTTAAAGCCATTAGAGAAGCAGGTGACGGCCAGCAAGTAGTTCCGGCAGCTGATAACCTCCGAAAAGGTCGTGAAAAACCTCACTCAGGAGGACAAAACCTTATATAATCCAAAAGCTATTATCAGGGAAAAATTGGAGGGAACCCTTCGTCTCCAACGTTTCAGCATTCTAAGGTAATTACAATATTATATAAATATATTTATAAATTACTTATTTACATTCTCATTTTTCACTTTAGATTCGTAGATACAGATTCGTTGTATGTCAAAGGTAAGTTTACATTTATCCTTTCTTATTATTATGTATAAATTATTCATTTGCTTTTATTTCATTTTAGATTTAAAAAGAAAGTACACGCCTGCACTATCGCTTCAGCGGAATGCGACACTTCCACAGGCCAATGGTAAGTTTGTGATCATCTTTATATATAAATTTCAGTAATCACAATATTTTTCTTTTGAAGACATCAGCACACCAACAGTGATCCTGATGTATTTATACGTGTTTTTTGTGTATTTATATATTGTGTATGTATATTATTGGCATGACTCGACCAAATGTTTCATTCGGTCGTACCAACTTGTTTATTTGGTTCTTCCAGCACTTGAAGTGGAAAAAACCGCAAAGAATAGGTAGTGATCAATTTCTTTTGACAAAAGACAAATTTTTATTGGTAAAACATGAACTACAAACTACAATTGTAGAAAACTAAAATAAAGCAACATATAAAATGATGCACTTGCACTTTTGCTTTTGTTTGCTCCAGAAATATGAACAGCTTGAAGTGAGCCACAAAAATGCTACATAAGCAAATTAATATAAGTGACGACGACACACTTCACGGTCTAGATTATGTAATCAGCGGTATTATTGTCTGTACCAAAACAGACCAACACAGAAACATGATTATGCAAATGCAAGTGCGTGAACAATCGAACATCGTTAAGTTAATGAGTGGAGAAGCATGAAAGTGCAAATGAAAGATACAAAATTGAATAAAAGTATGTATTTAAACTAAACAGAAGCCAAAAGCCTTAGATGCTAGTTGCTTTAAGACTTTAGTCTTAGAATTTATTCTCTGACTAAATTTATATCATAATAATAATAATAATAAACTAAACAGATACACAATCGAATAAAAGTATATACTTAAACTAAACAATAGTAAAATTTTTAAATTAAGTTTATAATGGTGTAGGCCAGGTGTAGGGGAGCCAGCCATTTAAGACAATTGGCAACGCACCTATCACGGTACCTCAAAGGTGGTGTGGAAAACGGTGAGAAGAATTTTATGGTATATTGAACTAACTAAGGTATAAAGTCGATGCTTCTGGTACGTCTATAGAAATGGAGAAAATGCCTTGACGTTGAAATAAATGGTGTTGTTTAAAGAAGGTTTTCTAAAATTGGACAATATTGAAAGTTTTAAGACTGTTGAGAATGTTGGGTGTGGTTTTTTAAATAACAGTCATAAGTTCAATTAGAACCAAATAATGCGACAACAAAGATCGATATGCGTATAATATTGCGAGTACATTGATAGAGACTCAATCGCAATGTTATTAAAATTCGATTTATGGCTTTCTATCTTTCTATTCATTACTAAAAGTAACAGCCAATTTGAATGTTTGTTTGATCTATGTTTTTCTACAAACGTATTCTAACGGTAAAATGATGAAATAATGGCTATTTACAAAATATAATGCAATATTCATTTTGGAAGTTCCAACGATGTGTAAAGAACTGCCATTTTTTAAAAAAGTGTACGAGATGTTTGAAACTGGAATGCTCCTTACTTACTAGCAGATGGCGTAGCTGAAACAATTGCTACTACTTATACCGATCCCATAAATTACTAAGAATTTTTATTTTGTGCAATCAATATTAGGACAGATTTAGAAAAGCATCAGAGCTTTAATCATTGATTCTATTATATAATTTTATTTTCTTTGGAAACTGTTCCTAACTCACCAACGAAATAGAGCAATACAGTCATATCAAATGTAAAAAACAAGAATCATGTCCATTTTGTAAAGCATGAGCCGTGAAAAATACATGGAATCTACTGCGACTTTCTTTAAAAACGAGATGTAATTTTTATGTACACCTCTTTTTATATACCTTAGCACTCATTGAAGGACCTTGTTGATTTTTACACCCTACACCATTTGTGGTGCAGGGTATATTAAATTTTGCGAACGTATGTAACACCAAGATAGACTGATCGTACCGATGTCTTTCCGTGTGTGCGTCCGATGTCTGGTCATGTATTTTTGTGTTCAAGTTACAATTTTGGAGATATTTCGATGAAATTTTGGTACACCGACGTGCTTTCACCCAACGGAGAACACTATTGAAAATGGTGTGGATCGATTCATTTTTTTGAGCACCCCCCATATCATGTCCTATTTAAAAAGTGGTTATATGGAATAAAATTGTAATTTATAAAATTTCTCGACAAACGTAGCTATGTAATAGTATTTCGGCATTCTAAATTGGTATGAAAACTAGGCTGTGGCAATTTTTGAACCCTCTGCCCTTTGAACCCTAACGAAAACTGACATTCATACGACAAAAAGGTGAAAATTTCAATTTATATCATAATTGTAATTTAAACAAGTTTGGACCATCTCGGCCTATTTTTTGGATCCTACACTAATAAGAATTTTCACGAAAATTGGTCACTTGTAGGGCAGAAAAGTCTAAGTTTTAATATGTGGTGATGAAAATTGACCCATAATAGTGATTTTGTAGAAAAATTAACTCTTTAAAATTTTGACCATCTACTCTTATTTTTGGATCCTGCTCTATGTAAGGATTTTCCCGAAAATTTGGACTTTGCTTTCTGTAACTGGCAGCCGGTCAAAAACCGGGTAGCTGATGACACTTTATGTTTTGTAACACAGATATAGTTTTATAGGTCATGCCGTCTTTAAACTACCTGCAGTTTTAATTTACTTCAGTATTGATCACGACTATGCTCAAATGCACGTGCGCAGAGCTTATCTTATGTGAACTACTTAAGACATTTTAAATATTATTTCTACATGTCTGCAGCTAAGTTAGTTTCTTGCAATCACTAAGATTATTACGAATAATTAAATAATTATGGAACTGTCTTGTAGGCTGTAAAAGCAAACATAAGAGATTTTCAATCAATTTTAAAAGTTGGAGAAGCTCATTTTTAAAACATAAACAGAAAGTAGTTGCTTGTAATGAAAAAAAAAAAATCGCCTAACGTAGATTTCCGTAGGTTCACAGTTATAAAGTTTCAGTTTATGCATGTTCTTCAGCACAAAAATGTGGTCGATACTTTCATTTCTTATAACCTTTTATAAACAAAACAACAACAAAAATAATTTGATATTATCTCCAGTTTTTAATATAAAGAAGTACAACAAAGATAAGATTTTTTTCAATTTATCAGCCGTTATTCCAAATAAATTTATTACGTTCGCCGCGAGGGTTGATTCTTTAACGCCTTTAAAATGTTGATGACGTATGGAAATTAATCATTAAGCAATTTCCAGTACACAACGTGTTTTTTGTTACATATTTTGGTACATTATTTTACGTTTTCTACGCTGTTTGTTAAAAATGTTATGTTTTAAACACTTGCCGATAGTGGAGAATGTAGAATATGAATCTTATCTCTTATGTTATCTCTCAGTATCTTGTAGTACTGTCAATAAACGAATTTTCCCAGATCGTTTAATACTTAGATCAATTTTGGAGATTAATTTTGCCTCTCGTTTCGCCGCTGATGCTTGTGCTATCGAAAAGAATTATTACCTATCTTCTAAATAGTCAGAAATTAACACTATTGATGATAACAATCATGCTGTATTCTTCTCCGTCTGTTTTACCGTTTCAATAATTATACCCTACGTCACTTGTGGTGCAAGGTATGTTAAGTTTGTGCGGCCGTATGTAAAATCGAAAAGCACTCAAGATATAACCACCTTTTGTTATGTCAATCACTTCCTGAATCGGTCCAAGCCTGTCTCTCCGTCTGCCCGCCCGTTGTCTGTCCACGTAATCTTCTATTTAACCAACATGTCGCAATTTTAGAGATGTTTTGATGAATGAAAATAGTTCGAACTACTTGTCGACCACTCCCCAAATAATGCCTTATTTTGATAAGTTCTATAAAACAAAATTTATCTATAGTAGCAATTTAGCATAAAATTAACTGTAGAAAATTCTGAGCATGTAGATATCTTTTTTATATGCAAAGCTCTCATTGAAACTAATTCGTAGTTTTTGATGACAAACAAAAAAAAACTGGAAAATAATAAGATGTTTGGCGACTAAAGGAAGTTTGCTAAATTTAGACCATGCTAGTCAACGTTTTCGGTATCCTCCAATGTAAGAGATTGTGTGAAATCTATACGTTTACGTAGAAACAACATATAATTTTTGGTGTATTATCACGGAAATGAGTGAATGGCTGTATCAGGCAAAGAGGTGCAACAGTATTTTTACTTGTTTCAATTTGAAAGAAGTCACCCCATTTTTTGAATAAGGTGCTATCTTTGATAGCAGGTATCGATTTGGTTTACATACAGAACTTATTGTCAATAAAATAAAAGGTCTATTAGCCTTCACCAGGCCATGGTCGAAGGAATGCAACGACTCTTCTATAAAGAAAACATTATTTATAAGTCTGGTCTATGATTTGTTCTTGAATATGCTTCAATTCTTAGGTCTTCTAATTACCAAGGTCATCAAATCTGTTCGGATGCAGTTCTCACTATCTGCTGTGAGTAATTTTGTTTGGGATTTTGTGCGCCCTTTAGCAGCTTATGAGTATTGCAGACATTTTTTTTTGCAGATGCAACCGTTTTGCAGTGCAATTGATACACCAGTTCCATTAAAAATCGTAGAGTAATATCACTTTGACATGTTGCATTGATGTGACAAATTTGAACAGGGCAGGCCGGGGAAACATTCTTCTAATTTCAATATTTGTTTTATTTGTTAGTGTTGACGCCATGACTAATGATTCCAAATTATATTATAATTGTAATTTAACATAAAAAAATTAACTGAACCATCTCGTCATATTTTTCGGGTCCTACCCTAATAAGGATGTTCACGAAAATTGATCCTTTTGAAAATTCATCCATAATAGTAATTTCATACAAAATTTGGACCGTGTTTGTTAACGTGGGCCCGTTTCCCGGTAAATACGCACGTGAAAAATATGCCTTTTTATAGAAACAAGATATAATTTTTGTCTTCTACAATAGAAATAAAGATTGTGTTAGAAAATGTAATGTAGGGTATTTAATGACGGCCTCGCCCGACTTACTTGTTTTCAGTTCCTTGTTTTCAATTGCGTTTTTATGATTTTTATACTGTGCGATGTTGTGAAGAACTTGCATTAAGTTTTGCTAGCAAAGTAACATGAGATGAGACCCGGAAACAAGTGGTCAACCGAGCGAATATCGTGTAAAAGATGAGCCAAGACCGAAAAAATCGCTCCAAAATCGCCCAAAAATCAAGATAATGTTAATAGTTATAGTGATGCTGTGCACTATGAATGCCTTACGCCAAGCCAAACTGTTCACAAGGAATGCTATTTGAGTTTGAGGATTACTTTGAAGATGACGAAATAGATTTGAAAAGAAAAGAAATTGGTCTTACGTTTTGAACACAGTATTTCCTCACATTTAGAAAAGTCCATGTGCTGAAGATATAATTAACGGGTAATGAATTCTGAATGAAATTCTTACCATCATTTGCTTTTCTTGTATGTCGTTCTTAATTATTTTTAATCCTAATTAAGTTTCTTGTTTTTTCCATTTTAATATAATCCAGTATTAATGTGAACAAATTTCTTCTTATAGACGTACTTGGCCACTTGGTGAACGTTTGAGTTATCCTTGGCCGCCGAAACGTTTATTTACACCAGAAATCCTTAAAGAATGGCTGGTACGAAGACGCGAAAATCCCTATTCTAGCCGCGAAGAGAAGAAACGACTAGCCATTGAAATGGGTCTGACCTATGCATAAATGAAGAAGGTGGGGGTATGTGCACCTATGTTGTTTTTTTTCATAATGTATGTAAAACCCAAAAGGAAGCTTCAGATACTCTATAAAGTATATACTTTACTGATCAGTGTGAAATTCTGAATTAATTTAAGCCATGTTTGTCGGTTTGTCTGGTGTTTGTTGTCGGCAATATGAAATTTTTGGTTTAATAGAATTAGGGTATCATCGGTATGTATTACTGATGCAAGAGCACCTGTTCATATTTATATTAGTCACTTTTTCTTATTAACGAAGCATGTTCAATATCAAGGCCGAGGGATATGATCCCTGTGTTAAATTAATTAATCAGGAATTAACATTCCTGATTTAGCTTGAGCTTTCAACGATGATCTTGGCTATTTTACATCTACTCATTTTGCCACCTTTTTATTGGGGGGATGTATCTTTGCTTATTTCAATTTAACTTTCGTCTTCTTGAATTTGTCAATACCTCGCTCTAACCCGTTTGTATTACTTGTGTGTTCATATCATCCTAGTAGGTCCTTGAACGTGTCGATTGTGATGAATAACTGCAGACGTGCTCCTGAGCCAAGGAATGGACTTTAGCTTATCCATAAAACTGATTACGAAAGCTCAATGCGTTGACCTGGTCTCTCTACACGAGCCCATGCATTCCATAACCTCCTTAAATGTGCCCTTTAAAAGCACGTGACGTGAATGGGGGTCTCGCCAGATTTAATGATGCATTGCAGGCAATTAGGAAGAGTAGAAATAGCCTCTCTAGACGGCATAAAAGAAGGTCTGCCGACTGGATATGTTATAAATTTAATGCATTACAGACCAAGTGGTATGATACCTCAAACCACATGAAATGAAAAATAAGCTGATGGTCGATCCGAAAAAGCTTTACAAATTTATAGATTCGAAAGGCAAAGTTACGGATCCCGAACATTTAATTTTGCTGTTACGAGAAATAACTCCTCCGCTTTTTTTAGTTTCACGGATGAATCATTGATTTGTTGGGGCATTTTCGATGGTTTCAATTTGTCAGCTGATTTGAATTTATTAGATTTTTTCTGTGTTGTTTACTTCAATTGCACACATTTTTAATAAATTTGTAAGGCTTAGTATAAGGCTGCTGTAGAGGCTTCTTAAAAACACATAGGAACATGTTTTCTTATCTTAAGGAACATACAAAGGTACCTTTCCGTGCCGAGTTACTTTGCAAGTTTGCTTGTTTTGCGCATTCTTACAAAATGTTTCTACCCCAGCCAACGACGTGAATGTTTATTTGTTTAAAACATTCTTCACAGATATCTACGCTAACGATTTGCGTTTCTATATGTCTTCCAATTTTTGATTTCTAACAGGATATGCACAGTTTAACCGATTTTGTTATCATTGCTTTCATTGATAGCCGCACGAACCGCTCACTAATCACTTCAGTTAAAGATGTTGAACAAGGGCAAGTTATGCATAACATTAAATACTTTTTGTGGATCAGATATGGACGCGTAATAGGTATAGAGCAATCACAAAGCAAGTGTAAACGTGAATTTAATAATTTAATTTGCTTTAAAACAAGAATTTGCGATGAGGAGTGAAGTGCATTTTTCAATTCCTCATCAAATTCTTCAGCTCTTGCCAATGATACTTAATCACTACTACTTGCCATTGAGGTAGTCTCAATTCGCGGCAGAAAATCAGCTGTTACATTTTTTCCTTTCACAAATCTATTGCCCAATGTAGTCCAATTGACGTAGCTGCGTTGATGAAGCTTTTCCAACTTTTGACAGAAAGCAGACATAAGAGCGAGTTGTACAGATCGTAAATAAGCGTCCTTCTATGAAGTACTGGAAATGCTTAAGACCAGAATGTAATGCTTGTAGTTTTCGCTAGTAAATGCTACAACGGTATCGTGTTTCCGTAAATTAAAAAATCTAAGCGATACCCAACAATTGTTAACGTATTGTTGGACAATCGCTCCCATACCTAAATCTGAAAAGTCAGTCCAAATTGATAGACGCTATCCTTCGATTGGATAAGTTAGAAGTGAAGCACCGGTACGTAAGTTTTGCAGCACCCGAATGAGTTTTTTAGTTTCTCTGTCCAAAGAATTTTTCACTTATGTGCTTTTATTTGACCTGGTTTTAAATAAAGGAGAAAGGCTCGTGTTTCGGCTTTGAGAGTGAACCCTCAATAAAAATTAATAAGATCAACAAATTATCTAAGGTTACGCAGGTTTTCTGGTAGTTTTGCCAGTCAATACCTTAAGGAAGATAATTTATTTTTTCCGAATTCGCAGTTTGCAACGTTCATTGTCAAGCCATAATATCTTAATCGACTAAAGAGCATTTTAAGGTGTTCTTTTTGCCATTCCAAGTTGTTGAAGCGATAAGACTATTGTAAATGTAGACATAATAAAATTCAAGGCTTTTTGGGACTTCGTGCATAAACCGTTAAAAAGTTTGAGCGGCACAAACCAAATGTAATCCTTTGTTATCATTGCCTCATGGTGTCCATTCGGAAATCTTAAATTAATTATTATTAAAAAAAATTTAGTATAAGTACAATAAAACAAATAAAAGGAAGAAAAGAAAAAAAAAGAAAAAGAAAAAGAAAAAG
>KK500079.1:256900-295700 GCA_000688715.1 Glossina pallidipes
GGAGAAGAAGCGGACTTACTTTGCACCTTCTTATTATTATTTTTAGGTGATGACGTCTGATTAGAACAAACGACGGGACAGGAAGGAGATTGCCTTGCAACCTCAGCATAATTTATGGCAGACGGACTTGCCGACTTGTTTGTAACAATTTTGTTACCGACCAAATCGACAGTGTCGGAAACGATGCCTTTCGACGTGGAGTTAGAAGGAGCACTAACTTGTATAAGCGAGTCAGGTTTAGAGGGGATAAGAGGTGGCGTCCCTATGCTACGAGTTGCTATTTTGGAGGCCTGGGAAGAAGATGAGTGCTCACTGTAGCAACACTCATCAAACATTATGCTTGCTCGAGCGGGGACGAACTTTCTAGAGTCATAAAATTTTTTTTTACTTTACGACTTGGTCCTCAATACTGGATCAGAGCATAAGATATCCTGAGAACCTTTTGGTGTGTTGTAATTGCGAGGCAAGTTCTTTTAAACGCTTTAATTTTGAAATATATGAATGAAGTTGATATAGTATATAGAACTAGGTGGTACTTTTTTGCTAAGAATAAAAAGAAGTCGTAGACAAGATGCAGTTGCGTAGGACACTTAAATGCCGCTCTGCATATTGTACGAAGACATAAAAATTTGATCTCAATTCGTTTAAATTCAATGTTTCAACTCTCCTCCGCTATTGAATTACTAGGTCAAAATTTAACTAATCATGAATTGGTTCTAATGCCATCAAACTGTAACGAAAAATGAGCACACTTCTCTAGTATACTCGAAGAATCTCGGCTATAGACTCAATGATCGTGGGTTCGAATCTCAAGTGCTCTTAATACTACAGAAAGCGATCACTGAAAAGGTATTGCTTTAAGACGAGATCTATCAAAACTGTCAGTCTTATTATATAGAGATAGATGCGTCACCAATTTATGATGGCTCGCTTAAACCGTCAAATCTAGTAAATTAAATCTAAGCAATGCAGGCTCAATAATAAGGTATTTAACGCCTTTCGTATTCTTCGAAACAATTTTGCTGATGTTTGGCATTTAATTTCGATATCGGAACCTAGTAACACTATCGAAGAGTGCCAGAGTTTGTATCGTCTTAGTGATGCACTTTCACACTGTACGCATGCAGTCTCATGATTGTGTGCTGCAAAAGCGCGTCTAACTTGGCATTTACGAGCTTCTGTGCTTCCAATGTATTGTAATGTAACGTAGGTTTTTATTTTTATTATTCTGGGGAGATTTATTTACTAATTACTTGCATTTACTTATATTTACTTATTTTCTTCTGGTCTTCTCTTGAATGTTATGATTCAATTCTCTTGATTCGGCCGAATTTCCCTAAAATAGTCACATTATAAGTAGACATATTCCAATTTTTATGTTTCTTTTTAGGTTCCTCGTTTGCACCTCCTTCTTTTCCCTTATTATTTATTGTCCTATTATTATTATACAAATCTACTTTTTATATATGTTTATATTTATTTATCTTATCTTATATCTTATTCATTATCGTATATATTGTAAATTATTATTATTATTATCGTCTCCTCGTCATATATCATATAAATAATTTATTAATGAGTGTCACTTTCGGGATATCCCTCATGGTTCGTTCATTCGTTGGTTGCCTCGGAAAACACTATGTTATCTGGGGCAACACGACGTCAACAAGAGAGCAGAAAACGACAACGTAGCTGCAGGTAGCTAAGGACTTGAGCGTACCGTAGCAAAAGAGAAGCTACGCCGCGTCAAATATTACCAAACAACTATACGCAGTAAACGCAAACAGTAGCCGGAAGCGCTAAGTCAATGTATGCGTTTCTAGAAAAGGAAATGGGGGCTCAAAATGGAAGCCCCGCAGTATGGTGAATTACGCTGGTCTTGCATGGTACGAAGAAGAAGAATTAGATCAAAACTCAATTAGTAGAATCAATTTAATTAGGAAATAAGAAGAAGAAGAAGTAGATTATAACGTACATGTACAAGAGTTAGAAGAAGGATTAGAAGAGGTAGTTGCACAAGACGGCTCCGGGCAAATTATATCCTCAGGTAAGCTCGCATCATACAGCTAGCTTAGAATTAAATAACTCTACTTTCAACAGCAGCCTTCCAAACAGCCAATCAATTGCAGCATGCCGTAGATACCACGCTTTACAGAAGCTTTGAAGGAGGAGAAAAAGGAGATGACCCATCTTGGAAAGTCGTTGAAGCAGAGCCAATTACTAAATCCGGAAGCAGCCAGTCAAATATTTGAATTTTCGGCAGCTAGCTATGGATCTATGAGACGAAGTCTGGGGTGAACTACCGTTAACGCTCAAGCAGAGTCGCATAGTAAAGGATACAGTGGATCACAGTCAAGATGGGGCAAGCAGTGGCAACACTTGATGAGGAGGTTGCCTTACTTACCGCCAAAATCTTTGGAAGCATTTAAACATAACTACGAAGAGCAAATATAAATTTGCGAGCATTTAAGCATAAGTACGGAGAGCAAATACAAATTTGCGGGCATTTCAGCATAAATACGAAGAGCAAATATAAATTTGCGGTTATTTAAGCATAAGTAAGAAGAGCAAATATAAATTTGCGGGCATTTCAGCATAAATATGAAAAGCAAATATAAATTTGCGGGCATTTCAGCATAAATACGAAGAGCAAATATAAATTTGATTACATCTGAGAAAATATTGAAAAAACCTTTGTTAATAAATAAATAAACATAAAGTCGATAAACAACACCGTTTGGGAAAGACAATTATTTTGTTTACAAAACACCAATGACTCTCAGTGCGATAAATGTACACAAGCATGACTAATCAATTGTGCTGTGTCCTGTACGGTAGAAAAATACATACCACAAAAATAGATTCGCGATGCAAAGAAAAAATAACAATAATCTGCTCAACATTATAAGCAGCATCTGACTCTGAAATGAAAAGACGAAGACAATATTGTGCGCAGATACAAAGATGTCTATGCACATGAGATTGTAAAAAAATGGAGCTAAACGAAAAGAAGTCTAGGAGGAAAGTAAAAGAGGTGAGTTGACATGTAAAACAGCTCCAACTGAATTGAGAATCGTTGTGAAAAGCACGATGAAATTGAGAATCGTTGTGAAAAGCACGATAAAATTGAGAATCGTTGTGAAAAGCACGATAAAATTGAGAATCGTTAGAAAAGCACGATAAAATTGAAAATCGAAGCACGATGAAATTGAGAGTCGTTGTGAAAAGCACGATAAAATTGAGAACCGAAGCGCGCTGAAATTGAGAAAAATTAAATGAGCGAGTCTAAATTTGCACTCTTTGGCGTTTGTTATTTTCTATTTCTCTCTAAAGGTCGGTAAGTCGTTACATTTGTCAAATTTGTTTAATTTCAAAGGTTGTTTGGACGCCATTATGGTAAAATATAAACTTTTAAATTCTTTTGATTGTTAATGTGCTATTCCTTTTTCTTTCAACTGCAGAGTTTTTTCGAACCAAAAATGAACGTGCACAAAATGGATGCAGCAGAAAAAAGTGTACAAAATAGCAGTTTGTAGTAAGTGAAAGAGGAAGTGTCAATAAGACAAAATACGAAGCAGCTTTCTAAAAAAGAGCAACTTCGCCTTAATGCTAATTTGAAATAAAAATAATAAAATAATGAAAATCGGAAGAAAAATATATCAAAGTTCAAAAGAAGATATTGAGCTACCACGAGTAGAAATCGATTCCATTGATTTAAATCTGGTGCTTTTGGGGCAAATATCCTAGAACTGTGCAATGTGTTTAGCATCTCAAGCATATTTTTCTACTATTGTTCCCATTGGAGAAAGAATAAGTAGCGTTGTTATTTTTCTCATCTTGCCATAACATTTGACTCACTAACATTATAACCATTATAAAAACTGATTGTTGAAATTCCTTTTCCTCCCTTTCAAATAACTACGAGACTGCTACGATTTTTCACACTTTGTCTAATAATTTTAGAATCTTTAGCTTACGTGTAATTTCTAGAAATCTAGACTTGTATAAATGTTTGTTTAATAAATTATAAATATTGCGAATTTCAATAACTTTTTGATACTGTACATGTTTGCGCGCGTGCACACAGTTGCATTGTAAGATTAATTGAAAGAGATCCCAAATAAAGCATAAACTAAAGGCTATAGGCAGTGTGAACAAAATACCAATTAGCAAGCTGCGCGAACTAATATAATTGAAGTAATGACATAAATAATTGATTGCAGTAGCCATGAAACGGCATCTCAGAAAAACTGTTAAAAAAAATCCCTTCGATATAACGCACGGAAGTGTTAAAATAAATCACAAAGTAAACGTTCGTAGCGCCATTTTGATGATAAGCTCGTTATATAAGTTACTTTAATCTTAATTCGCACGAGTGTGTTCACAGCGAATGTCAGCGCGATATAATTGCTGAAAGAGGACCGCATTGTAAAAAATTTTCCATATATCCAAGTGGTTGCCAGTAGATCTAATTTTTTTACGATACCATCGAGGCATGAACATGCCCTCAGTCTCTTATGAGAATTATGGCAATAATTAAAATGTCATTGTTTTTGTTTATAGTTAAAATTCATTTATATATCCAAACAATATATGCAAATAGTAAATAAATAATCTAACCATGAATCATACATAACAGACGAACGTGCATAACTATCGCACAGAGGCGCAGAGTTGACGGACGGAAACACTTACAAAACAAACAAAGGGTATATTGACTAACAATTTATGTAATTTCATTAAATTTTATGTAATTACATAAAATTTTATTATTTTTTGTCAATTCTGGCAGATTAGCAACTGCTTTCTTTGATGCTAGAGTCGGTAGCATGCAGTAGGCGAATGAATTAGTCGTCAGTTTAGCAAGAAAACAGTGTTTGTATCTGGGTTTTTTGTAAGCATTACGTTGATATGTTGGAATATTCTATGAAAGCGTAGATATCCGAGGCTGACATATCAATGTCCATTGACAATATCAAGTATTCTAACCCCTTCTTCCCTTTCCTTTCTTAAAACATTGATATTTATATGGCACGTCTTTTCTTATTAAAAAGCAGCCTAATAAGAGAGAGGCCTTGCAAGAAAATTTTATGACTAAGTAATTTAAATATGCTAAAATATTACTATATGCACTATATTACTTGAAGATAGCATCTGTAAACAAAATTTCTTCAACAAAAGCTGTTTGTTTAATCGAAACATATTTGATTTATTTCGAACTGTTTTGTCGGAGGTGGACTGGGACTTTGTTACGATACTGGTCGATCCAATGGCATATTTTCTGCTATTTCTCTGGGGGTTCCACTACAGTCTCTCTTGACTTCGACCGACTGCTCGGTTTGGTTTAACCAACGCTGTAGACTTCGTCACAATAAAAGCAGACTATTTGGAAAGTATAATTGCCACATCCACTTCAACGATATATATGCGAATAAACAGGCAACGTACATTCGTTTGGAAGACCGCCTGATTGGATGCGGTTACATAGACTGTAGCGCTACGAAGAACGAGGAATGCCAAACGTTCCTCCTCTTCAGAATGCGGCGCATGATGGCCTCATTTAAACTTATCATCAGCCTTTAACTGATGACATCCAATCGACGAAATATTGCAGGCATTGTGGAAAAGAAAGTAAAACAGCCGGAAGATCTAGGATTGGACGTCAAGACTGTTGTCTGCGGAACACCTTGCATAAACCTATTCATCCATTGTTCCCGAATGGAATATACGTCAACGCAGGAAAACGAATTGGCAAGCTCTACGACTATCCCCATTTGCTGCAGTACTGCTTCCTGCTGTTTAAACGAGGCACAGGATTTAGATTCCTAAAGTTCAAATTTTCCAACCCATAAAATCGTTTTTTGTACCCCCAACGGTTAGTACAAAATTTGTCTTCATTGGAACGTTAACTTCCGCCAAACATTCAATATCAACTTGGATTGTATTAGGAAAATAGGAAGTGCTTTAAACTGCATCCATATATATCGGTATCCATTCGTTGTTCAAAGAAGTCTTTTTCATTCATTCACAGCAACCTAATCAATAAAAATATAAAAAGTTAACAAATTATACAATTTAAATATCAATGCATTGTTTTTAAGCGTGTTTAAGTCCAGTTTCTGACAGCGAGTGATGTTTACCGTTGGTGGTGATTCCGAGAGTTAACGTAGGGGTAAGGTTTTGTGTCGGCTATGAAGTGGGGGTAAACCAAAGGTTGGTAAATGCCCGATAAGCAAAATAGACCAAATTTTCAATAGCTTCAAGAATACGAAACAATTCCGCCGCTTTGATTTTAACAAAGCTTACTCGTCCGAGTTGATGAATTTTCATTTGAAATTCAAACGTATTCAACGCATCGAGGCACATTGCGGATGAATCGCCTGTCTTTCGGAATCAAAACTGTCCTTCTCGCCGAATTTGATGGAATCGTACATCAAATATCATGGGAAATTTCAAAGTCAGAAGCATATTTGGATGACATTGTGGTGCATGGTGAATCTTTAGCCGGATGTAAGGCTGATTTGAAATCGGCTTTGAGATATTATATAGCTAAAGAGGTATAACCTTGAGTCTTTCAGTATGTGCATTCTAACAAAAACAAGTAGAAATTTTGGGTTGCAAAGTTTCCAAGCTAAAGACCGTCATTCAGATTCGAAAAGAAAACTGTGTGAGGACTATCGGTTGGTTTCTTGGTGTGGTTATGTACTTTTCCAAGTTTATACCAAACGCCTCTAGACTGGCTATTTTTATATAAAAATGTCATATTTAGATGGAATTATAAATGCGCTGAGAAAGGAAATTGCCAGTGATCGATTTCTAATTCCATTCATTCCCGGATTAAAAGTCCAACTTGCGTGCGATGGTACTCCTGCAGGGATAACGGCAGTTTTGTCTCACATAATTGATGGTGCGGAAAGGTCAGTTGCATTTGCATCGAGATCGTTAACTCCGGCAAAACAGAATTACTCCCAACTTGACGCCGAGGTTTTGGCAATCGTATATGCTGTTCAACATTTCCACGAATATGCCCTATGGTGGGCTTTTCAAACTCGTTACGGGTAACCAGCCATTAACTAGAATCTTTCACCAAAATTCCAAACCACCGCAAATGTAACGGGGTTATCTGGGACAGGGTAGAACTCAGTCACACCAGGGTCCGTTTCAAGACAATTTATTGTTGATTGGATCTTTGGGTTGCTGGTACTTCAGTTTAATCCGTTTATTTCTTCTGTTTAATTTTGTGGGGATTACAAATGATTTTTCTTATTCTATTTTTGAGCGGTAGGCAAAAAAAACCAGCCTGGTGGCCCGACATTTCTTTCTTCTTTTCTTTTTCTTCGCACGCGCTTGTTCCGTTTTTAAATCCGAATTCGTGGAGTACTACAAAGAGACGAATTATTTCACGTGTGTCATAGCAGCCGCGGATCCCTTCCTAACTGGTCTTTGTAAAAAAAGGGCGTTCATCAGTCCCTCAGGGATGACGGCTAAGCTAAACCTGTCATCCCCTATCCGTAAAGGTCAACAGTCTTTTCAGTCATTCAGGGATGACGGCTAAGCCAAACCTGCCATTCCCTATCGGTAAAAGGTCAGCAATCCTTGTACGTGTTGGTTTGGGTTCGATCACGCTTTGCTTATTTCTATGCGTGTTTACGTTCTACTTATTCTATGTTAACCGTTAGGTATATTTCATGCAGTTTGGTGTATACCTAACTAGCTTTGCCTATTTACACTTATGGGATATATGTTTACATTCTACTTGTTCTATGTTAACCGTTGGATATATTTCGTGCAGTTTAGTCTATACTTAACTAGCTTTGCCTATTTACAGTTATGGAATATATGAGGTGATTACAATAATATAGTGACCCTTGGCGAATAGGTAGCAGACGTATTTTCTGTTTACTTACTATTGTTTTATTTTTTTTTTGTTTATATTTTACAATCTAATGTGCCTAGTACAGTTGAATGGTATGCACTTGAATGTTGATTGTATATATATGTGCGTATGGATATATGTGGGTATGTTTGTATATTTGTATGTATGTATGTGTGTATATATGAAGACAAGGTAATCTTAACACTAGTGCGGAAAGAGGATGGTTGTGGTAAAACCTCTGTAACGGACGATTCATTTGTATTGGAGGACTCGTCTTATTTCTTTTCTTTGTTTATTAGTAAGGGAGCAAAAACGCTTCAACGTCATCAAGACTTTAAAGGAATGTATCTATCAAATTTATGGACAAAGAAATACATACTATCTGCGGTTCAACCTTGTTACCAATAAGTTCACCACAATTAAATTTTAAATCCTTATAAACGGTACAATAAGAGATGCACTACACTTCAAAAATTATGACAGAATTACGTAGTTCAAATGTTTTAGATACGGAACATACCATTGATTCCGAGATTTTATTCAAAGGAGAAAGGTTCGTAGTCCCGAGTTCGCTTCAACAAGCAGAACTTAATGAGTTTCATTATATTTACATGGGCATACATAACCAAGATGAAGCAACTGGCGAGAATATACGCATTCTGGTCTTCAATAGACAGGGATTAAGAAGTATGGCCGTGCATGTGCCGGTTCCTCCAGAATAATTCTCAAAAAGCAACTTTACATCGTGTTCACAATGACTACGCGGGTTCTTATCACGCTATCAATGCCAAATCGAAATGGGCTGAAGTGGGTGTGTGGTCCTCTGCACCAACATCAACATCAACATCAATCATCGAAATGTTACCTAGCATCTTTGTTAGAAAGCGATATCCAGATGTTATGGTATCCGATAATGCAACTATCTTCAGAAGTGACGAATTCAAAAAATTTTGCCCGAATCGGGGAATTTTCCAAGCAACTATTGTTCACGGACATCCAGCACCAAATAGCTTGGTCAAAAGGAATCTCCAGACCTTAAAGAAGCGCCTGGCGGCGATGTCAGACGATCCTCCACCCATTCTCAAAAAAATTGAGCAGATAGTTTTTCAATACCGAGCAAAACCACTACAAAATGCAAAATCTCTCTCTGAACTTGAGAAGACAGATTAGAATCCAATTAAAACTTCTAAATATTTTTAAAACAGGTATGCGTGATCCTGGTCAGACAATTAACTGATGGAAACAGCGCATAAGCCAGATAATACGCCGTCAATAAGCGTTCGTGAAAGCTTGGCACCAGCGCTAAAGAGCTTGCGCGACTTCAGTATGTTATTCGTCTGGAGAACGGTCACATAAGTCAATCGCGCCTCACTAATGTGCAAATGTTTGATGCAAATGGTCGATACATCAACAAACCCACAGCCCGATCCTGACAAAGGAAACCGTCCAGAAGTAGACCAACAAACTCGTCAACATCTGGCTTTCCTAACCTACATTTTAATTCAAGTATCTTGTCGTGAACCACCAGTGATCAATAACTCCTACAATGACAGAATCACTGCGTGGCCAAGAACAGCCGTTCCTTTCAGGGACTTCTGCAATAACAGGACCACAGCGGGGACAACAACAACCGGCCACTTCAGGAAATACTGAAACTGAAGCAGCACCGAGCCGAATTACATTAAACAGCATGGCAACACAGTTGGAGATCCATATGTTTGGTCTTTCTCTTCTTCGGTAAAATAAGCATGGTCGCGCATAAAATCTTCTTCCGTTTATTGTAAGTTTTAATATGGGTTTTTATTTATTTTTTAAGTATGTAATAAAAAGTGAAACAGTAATATAGAAAACCCTAAAACTACAACACAGGGTTACAGAAAAAACAAAACGTTGTAGTCTTGTTGTTGTAAAAATGTAAAATTATATAAATATAATTTTTCAATATCAAAGTCATTTTATTTCGTATGATAAAAAAAAAAAACCGAAAGCCTTAGATGCTAGTGCTTTAAGACTTTAGTCTTAGAATTTATTCTTTGGCTAAATTTATATAATAATAATAATAATAATAATAATAATAATAATAATATTTCGTATGATAAAACTTAAAACGTTTGTCAAAATAGAGCCCAATAATTTTTTCTCACGCTTGCGTTTGTAGTACTCTTTATTGCTATTTGTGACCCAGAAAGAATTAAAACCATCATCGATTCTTCTCACGAGTTTCCGTACCACCTTGAAGTACCGCGACAGGCGCGTCGCCAATTGTTTTAAATGGCTGGCATCCCGCGCAGACTTTAAAACTTAACTTAGAACTATAATATTGTGCATGTATAATAACAATAATGATAAATAAAACCCCGAGCAAGTTTTTTTTACAATAAATAAATAAATAAATATGATATGTGTAACGCAATATAAATAAATATATTATATAAAATAATATATATAATATAGACATATATATGATAGGTAAATATGTAAATATATTGATTGTTAGTCGTCAAATAAATAATTCTGGAAAAAAGCCCTTGCGATCAATTGGGACGACAGCTAAAAGGTAAACGCATTCATTTACTTAAGATAAATCATTTTTTTTTGTTTTTTTAATCTTTTTCTTTGCCTGTTTCGTTTCTTTAAATCTCTCTATCTCTCCCTCTTTATTAGAGCTGCTTTACCCGAGGTTTATCGTACGCAATTGCCGTAATTGTTCACCTCAATAGGGCCATAATGCACAAAAATTAATAACATTCCTGCAAACCTAATATTCATTTTGAGAATATTGTTTCCCGAAAAACAACATTTTCTCAAGAATATACATCTATCTATGTATCTATTGTAATAAATTATATTATTAATAAATAAACTGTAATGAAACTGATAAAATAAATAAATAAATAAAACTTACTAACTGTAAATACTTGAATTTTTGCCTAAACACTATTAAAATTTCAAAAAAAAGGAATAAATAAAATATTTTAATCAAATTAACTACAGAAATAAATAAATAAATATCCTCGCTTTGAAAGGTTGTCAGGCTTTAAATCCTACGAAATCAAAATTTTCATTTTTATTATTTTTTCATTTCGTTTCATTTCATTTATCAAAAAAAGTGGCTCGCTAAGCAAAATGTGCACGTTAGGCAAAGAATGTTTACAAAGCAATACGTGCGTTGCCAACTGTGTACGTGAATTTAAGAGAGAAACAGATGCAGAATGTTTCCTTTTTTATATAGTCAATGAAATTTATTTATTTATTGTTTAGCCTGCGGTGAGAAAGATCCCATTAGAGGTAAATATTTAGATGAACTAAGTCTCTTTAAAAAGTAGTTTAAACGTAAGCTATTGCTATAATAGACATTAAGCATTCCCCCTTTTTTTCTTTTAACAAAAATTTTTGGATTTTTGCTCTTCAGTCACTAGCGTTGCATCGTTCTTTTATTTTTTAAAAACTCTTCGTTTTCGTCTGTCGTTTTTTAATAGCTGAGTTTTGTCAAACAACATTGATAAACTGTTACAACTGCTATGTTATCGTGGATGAGGAATACAGTTTTGCGGAAATTCATTTCGAACAAAGAAAGTGAATCCTCCATTGTTACATCGTTAAGGAATGACGCGTAGCTGTATATCACAGGAATATGATGCATAATATATTTTATCCGTTGCATATAAAACAAAATGTGAATTTGAAATATGGGGGGTTTAGCTATGAGACGAGATAGTTGCATGCCGTGATGGGGTCAACCATTGCTTTAGGACGGACATGGATACTTATCGGATAGACGCGTAGACCACCACCACAAAAGCAAAGTATGTTTACGGAGGATTTATGTGTTTTTTTTACATATAAATTTATTTTTGTTGTCGTGGGCTAGTTTGAACCAAAATAAGCCTCTATCGAATGACATCGCAATATGTATATAGTGCATATATGTATCATAAATTATATTTTTTTAGACTGATCCTTTCGAACTAGATGGGGGACGTCGTGGAAAATTAAAATTTTTAGTTTGGTTTTTATAAGAAATTAGGGAACGAATGCTTAAGCAACGTTCTCTTTTCTGAAGACAAATTAAGGTTCTTAATAATAAAAGGCTTGAATGAAGGTGGCAATCAAGATCTATTAGCGGAACCACCATAAATGGGTTTATCTCCGGTAACTAATAAATCCAGCTATTTGAAGAGTACTAAAAGACTTTTGGCTTCACGCGAGAAGGTTGCCTTGTTGGTTTTGAAAAACTCACAGGCTTTTTCATTCGAAGCTAAGAAAATCATATACGCCATCAACCGTAAAAACCTGGTTGTTGTGACTAACAACATAGTTTGGTGCTTTCGGCACAAACACCTAGGATAGGATATGCATGTTCTTTTTCTATCTTTCCGGCTTATTCTCGTCGGCAATAAGGCCAGTCCGACGTTTCGCTACTCGATGACGTTTGACCTAACAATTATCTCAAGATCATGCGTGCTTGATAGATATAGTTGAAAAGGCAGGACATATTGGTAAGGGATCACTGCCCCAAAAGAGAACGGCAGACTGACGTTTTGGGTACCTTTTAAGCCATCTGACCTCTCATGTCTTTACTTCTCCAGTACATTTTTAAATATCTATTTTTTGTTTTATTTAACAAAATGATAGAGAATTAATTGGGTATTATATGTTAGTAACTAATTAATTAATATTAAATCAAATTTTTATGTTTTATAAAAGTATAATAATATTAACTAGAGGGGAAAAAAATTTGAATAATATATTTACAACTTACATGTGGTTCCCTGGAAAGCGCTTCCGCCGATTATAATTTTGTTCATAAATTATTTAGAAATAACAATTATTAAATTCACTACTGACTACTATTACTCCTGCTCGAGTAACGCAGGAGGCTCTGCCAACAGCTTACAAAAAAAAGAAAAGAAAAGACATTGAAGACTCGAAATCTTATCCTTCTGTATTGGATTATCTGTTTATATTGTAGCTCGAACTACCAATTGTTAAATGTCAGTTAGAAAGGCAAATGGAGGTTAGTTCCAACTTGCATGCCATGTAAATAGATTGGATCGGTGAGGTTCATTTACAATTTCGTTTGATTCCCGAAACTTTTTCAATGGCCATCGTGCATCATGCATAAAGTCAAGCATTTCTTAATTTTATTCTATACTTTTTGCAGGCAAATGATAACAAGGATGCACAAAATTCATCAATCTGTAGTGTTTCCGTAATAAGCACAAATATATTACCAGCAGCGACGCGGGCTCTTTTATACGTTTTCTTATCTTCTTCCCTTTTTAAAAAAAAATTAGTCTTTTTTGGTTTTGAAGAGTTTCGGGCATATCTTTTTATATATAAACAGTTCATGAATCCTTCCAAGATTTTCCTTTTTTTTTACTAATTGTCTGACAAGCACAACTCACACAAGTATTTTTTATTCAAATTTTCCAAATGAAAATCTCTCAAAAATAAAATACGTCTTTTTTTTCCAAAAGACAATTCAATATCCTCATCTTAACGTTTGGACTGAAATGTGAATTCTTTCAAAAATTCAGAGAATTTTGTGTTTTTCATTCTCTACCAAAAAGTGAAGTTCCTCCTTTTTTTCAGCTAATATTTTCAGCTAAAATTTTGACTTCCAACCACAAAACAAACCAAAAATATTCTTTTCTTAATTTTTCCCCCTAAAATAGCTTCATCAAAAAAAAAAACTAGTACTGATTTTACATCTTCTTATATTTCACCATTTTAAAACGTGATAACGTTTAAACACGCCTTAGTAAAATGTCCAAGGATGCATGTTGTCATATATACTTGGCAGTTGCTAGTGAAAGGGTTAAACATCTGCAATACCTTGGGACCACTTTTCCTAACATTAAATGTTACTACATTTTTTTAAGGGAATTGCAAGCCATTCTTAGTAATACCAGAGCAATCAATCCATCTGGACGTAACACCAAATTGGAAATCTTTCCTGTGCCATTTTTTTACATCTCTCGGTCGAGAGACAGAGTTTCAGTTGTGTTATTAATGTGTAGTGCTGTTGTGTTCATGTTTAAGCGGTTGATAATTATGTCTCCAATAAAAGTGTTAAGAATTGCGATGTGTTGATTGCGTTTGCTTAGTATTACAGAATTTGCTAACAAAATGCCTTTTACCTTTTCTATGTTCAGTACAATAGAGTCGTTATTGATTGCAATTTTAAATGGTGCTTGATAACTGGTTTTGCTTCTTGCAGGTAAATATATGTTTTTATTGTTTAATTCTTTATTGACGATTGGTAGAATAATTTGTTCATTATTTGGAGGAACTTATGATGCAGCAGTATTTGTATAGAGAGTCTCTTCCTAGTAATCCACCTCTTTTGACTGGGAAGCCGTATGTGATCAATTGTATTTCTTTTTTATTGTTTGTCCATTTAGAATTATATCACTTGTGGCTGATCTAACTGTATCTATTGTGTCATTTGGAATTCTTGCAAGTTTGATGTACTCTTCTCAGTTTTTGTTATAGATGAGCAGTAAGTTTTCTTTGCAGAGTGATATATCTGCTCTTATGTCGACCAGAAATGTTAAGTATTGCAAATTTTTTCTTCGAATTTATTTTCTATTGTCTCTTTTCTGTATAGCTTTGACACCTTCTTTTTTAAATTAGTTATCAATCTTTCTAAGCCAGCTGTGATTTCTTCAATTCTTTCTATGGAGAATTCAAAACTTTATACTTTTAATAGTAGAATTTGTTTAACATGTTTTTTATCATATCTTCAAATCGTTTAAACATTGTTCTACGTAATGGTTTCCTTAGTTACGTGTTGTTTTAAGTAGTTTATAATTTTTGTAGCTGCATATTTGCTAAAGCGAGACCTAGTATACATAAATGGTCTGCTTTAACATTTGTTTGGTCCAGTACGGCAGTTATTTATGAACCCACAAATATATGTGCAATATTCGTAAGCCAAACCGTGTCATTTGAGTTTTCTTCAGCAGCGTAAGAGTTATAAAAAATATTCCAAGTGTGTTTTGGCAATGTCGTCGAAAGAATTTCAAAAAAAATTTCAGTTTGGTGTGATAAAAAAAATGGCAAACTTTTAGACAGGAGGATACGTTGTCTGCAAGATCGGCATTTAATGTGTGAGCTTTCATTACACTGCATTCGGAACATGACCGCCGCAGACATTTAGAGGAATCTACAATAGCATTCGCAGCTCTATCTGTGAACCCGTTTTGGGTGAGCGAGACCATCACATAACCAACAGAAGTTAAGTACAACCAAACCGGAAAAGATCAAGAGTAATAATTTAGAAAATAAAAACAAACAGTACAAATGCACAATTAACTTATACGCAATAACTATTTACAATGTTAACACAGTCACTATTATGTATGTTTGAAATTGTTCCGGAAATTGACGGACTATATTGATACCCTAGAGTGCGAAGCAGCAAGTTGTTGTGAAGTTGATGTTGAAACTATTCAAGTTACTACTTCTGCTATCACCTTGCTTATAACTTCTATTGACTTTGATTATAACAATTTATATTTTAACTTTACCATTATTATTTTTTTTAATATTTAGTTATCATTATTTTTTTAAGATAATAAATTTCTTTATACATAAATAAATGAATTGTGACTGTCTTTATAAGATTTTGGTATCACTTTTTTTTGTTTGGTTTAAAAATCAACCAAAGGAGAAAATTGCTCAGCAATCTAACAAAAGACCAACTAAAACCGGCACTACGACAGATCTGTTTGCAAAATATTCAAGCGTTATGAAGCTCAAGTCGGCCGAAGTGAA
Organism: Glossina pallidipes; assembly: GCA_000688715.1. NCBI lineage: Eukaryota > Metazoa > Arthropoda > Insecta > Diptera > Glossinidae > Glossina > Glossina pallidipes. Next base: position 272,559 of record KK500079.1, read on the forward strand.
AGATAATCTTAAGGATATTATTGTAAATCCCTCCAATAATACGGCGAACGCTTCGACGATAGTTGGCAATTCACATCAGCATACGCAAGAACGGCATGTGTCAGCTTCAAAACGTAATTGCAAACGAACATGACGATGATTATAGCGACCCTTTGGTAAGTAAAAATCCGTTGAATGACGATAAAAATAAGATGCCCGGTGATGACCAAGAGGTCGTTACGCTTAACAACTATTTAAAATCGCCCGATATTATACACGCTTTCAAATGCCAGGAAGTACATATGAATGGGTATATGTACGATTCCCACTTGATTATAACCCCATCGCATTTATTACTTCTGCGGGAATTAGGACGTGGTCAAGCTCAGATTATGGTACGTCGTCCTTTGGCAAGCATTGTTAGAAGTAAATAAAAACAAAAGAGTTTTCGGCATAAACATTTTCCAATGTTTTACAGGCGCAATAAAGTGAAAAATTCACGCATTGTTATATTTTACGATTTCGATCACAGTCAGAAACTTGAGATTAGTAAATATTTTTATTAAATTTTCTCCTAAATCATTTGCTTGTTGCGTATGTATGTCAACTTTCAGCCAATCGCCATGTGTTTATACGACGGTGAGCGCCGGCAGCAAAGGGACCAGTGGTCCGGTTATGACATTCCCCATGAAATTGTTCATTAATGATAATGAATGGCTTACATTCTCTTTCTTTGCTTCCCAAATTATACCTAGAGAAGAAAAAGCAGCCCGATATAAGTAAGCAGTAACCTGTAATCACTAGTTCGTAACCGGTTACAACTCTTTTTTTTTAAAGAAACTAAAACTAGTGCACAGACCACATAGTGAAAACATGTCTAAGTACATGAAAATTGAGAATAATAAAAATTAGCTAAAGCGCATGAACAACACCAATACAAATCAAGTGTGTTTATTGTCTATAAATTACCCGAAATTTGATAAGGCGTTGTGAAGGCCTTTACGGCCCCATATCTCTGTATGAGAAACCACTCCGCTTGTCAAATTTTAAAAACAGAACTGTATGAGACACCACTTTTAAAAACAATTTAAAAACAGAAATGAAATGTTCACGCAAAAGTTTATTTATTATTTTATTTTATTTATTATTGTTTAGTATATTTTATTTTTATAGGAGACAATTTTGTTGGGAGGTACCATTTAATGAAAATTATATTTCAAATAAATTGAAATATAAAGGACAATAAAGAAAAATGTTTTATTTAAATTTAGTTTATTTCATATAGCGAACGGAAAAAGAATCTGAATCAATTTTCCAAGTTCAAAAAACTGAAAGTGAAAAAAACTTAAATTGATTGATTAATTCATGTATATATTTGGTTGTTATTTATTTATTTTTTCTATTATTCTTTTTTCTTTTCAAATTTTTATATAGTGCGGTGTTCAAAAAGTTAAGCAAGTAAACAAAATAATTCCATAAGGCAAAAATGATTAATGTCGCATAAGGGAAAGTTTTATTTATTAAAGTTTATTTATTAATAAATGAAATAAAAATACGATAGAATAGATGGAAGTAAAATTAATAGAAGTAAGAGAGGTAAAATTATCTTTTTTGTTATTGCTATTTCTTCGGTCTAGGAAAAAATGCTCGTCTTGACCCTAAAAATTTCCTTGTACTTGTACTTGTTTCAACAGCATCAGGTGTCCTAGTCTTCCTGCTTGTGAAATATGACATTGAAGCTGAAAAAATAGAAGAATGATATGTGTAGAATAGAAGTATGATATATGAAATATGAAATTTCTAGATTATAGAAACAACTTACCTCCGTCTTCTTTGCTGCTTGTTTGAAAATCTGTGTTTTTTCTACTTGTGCGCTGCTCTTTGCAATTTTTTTAAATTTGCATTCCATCCGATCTTTTACATCTTTCAAATAATATTTTCTATTTAATGATAACAATGAAACATTCGCCTTTTTCGCTGGCAATTTGCTACAGCTGGGGTAATCTCCATTAGATGACCCTTGAAGATATAAAATAGAAATATGATATGGAAAAAATAGAAATATAATATAGAAATTTCTAGATAAAAGAAACAACTTACCTCCGTCTTCTTTGCTGTTTGTGAAAGGTGTCGTTTTTTGTTGAGACAACATACTTTGTTTTTTGGAAATAATTTTATTTTTTAAAAAAAGCAGATTATTCCCAATATCACCGTGCTTCACTTCGATGAAATTCGTTTAACAGGCTTTCCACAAGTTTTTTCCCTTTCTCAGATATGAGCACGTGCTTGCCATTAGCCGTTTGAAAACCTGTTTTTTTGTACTGTTGTTCTTGTAAGCTGTCTTGAAATTCTCTTTTCCTGGTAGCCGCTTGAAAGCTTGTTTTTTGGAAATAATTTCTTATGTTGGCTACTTCCGCTCTGCCTCTTGCGGTTTTTCTAAACTTGGATTTCATACTTTATCGATATCCGAGCTTTTATATCTTTTAGTTCATTTTCATAGTCTGTTTCCAGCAAATTGCCTTGAAATTTTCTTAGAATATTTTGTACGGATTTATGTCCTTCTTCCGATATGGAGATCTTTTTACCATTCGCTGTTTCAAAACCTGCAGAAACAAGCGAATTTACCGGATTATTGACCTCCTCATTTGGCTGCATTTTATTTGTCACTTCATCGAATTCGTTTTTCCCTTCTCCCAACTCCTCCTCCAACACCTGCAGCCCTTCTCCTAATGCAACATTACTTCTTTGGTTACCTTTAAAAAAAAAAATAAGCAAAAAAAATAAGCATAAAAAAAATATGAAATTAGTCTACAATATGAGCACACCTTGGGTTATCTGCTTGTTTACTGGGAACTTGCGTCCTCTCTTAGATGTACTGGGAAAGTCATTTTGATCTAAGATTTCTTGTGTGCTTATTGAGAGAAATAAGTCATTGTCATCTTCATCCCAATTATTAATTATAGTTTTCACTTATCCCAGTTTCTACAACACCTTCGCTTACGTTGTGCGTGTCCTTTTTCTCGATAACGTTAAAATCAAGATCTGAAGCTTTTCAAAAGAAGAATGTACAAAATTAGAGTTACTTTCTAAGATGGAATCAGATGACTTTTTGGAGTTCAAATTTTTTTTGTGGCTACAGTAACGTTTCGGTTTCTCTCGTAACCTAAATAAAGAGCTCCGTTCCAAATTTCTCTCAGTCGATGATGTAGGATTGTTGGAAGGCGTTGTAGAAAAGTCCTCAAATATTAAGTCCACTATTGTTTTATTGTTATTGTCACCTCTTTCTGGTGCGTCTGTATTGTTTACTTCTTTCGTCATAGCTTCCACTTTATTGCAACATTTCATTAACTCTTCATCAGTTGATTCAGCAGACTGTAATTCGTGACATGACGTAAATTTTTGCAAGGATGTCAAATTGTCAAAGTTGACGCTTTGCACATAAGTCCAGGAAATCCGGGAATCCGCTGAGTTTTTCTTCGTACATTTTTTTCACTTTTTTCGCTTATGTTGCTTATGTTCACTTACGTTCAATTTAGCTTATCTTTGCAGCTTTCAAATTTAATAAATTGATATTTAATTTTTGCCTAAGTCAAATATAATACAGATAAAATTATAAGTTAAATTATAATACGTTAAATCAACAAATTTTTTATTCTTTTTATTTTTTTTTAAATACAGATGTACAAACTTTAAAAAAAAAATGTTGCATACGTTGTATTTACTAGTATAGTACGTAGTAGTAGTAGTATATAATATTAGTATATATATGTTGTGCTGTTATATAAACCAAATGCAAATTAAAGTAGTGAAAAAGGAGGAAAAATTAGATGCAAATCAAAGTAGTGAAAAACAAGTAAAAATTCGTAATTTACATGCATTACGCATTCTTAATATATTATGATAGATTGATTTATGTTTTTTTAAAGTTATCGAGCGTAATTGCTGCTCATTCAAATATTAATTATAAATAATCATTTATTATTACTATTTATTGTGATAATATCTACATTAATTACGTTATACTTTTATTTACGACTATCCTATAGAGTTTTTATAATAAATTATCCTGAAAATAACTGAAATAATAATTCATTTTTTATAGATTTAAATATAAAAATTATATTAAGATGTTCATTTTATTCTTCAACAGGTTTATTTTTAATATGCTCAATTTTCTTCTTTTAATAATCTATTATTTTTTTTTTTCTAAAGTTTTAAGTAAAAAAAACTAATAGCCTTCAAAGCAATAAATATTAGAAACATCTTGTAAGATTATTATATAAGATTTAAAACATTTCTTATTACATTTTATTAAATTTGTTATTTTAAACATTTTTATTTTCAACATTATTCATACTTATTCGAAGCAACACTGTGATATTTATGTGATCTCTCCAATCTCCGCACATTCTTATTCTTCTTACTTTTGTGTGTAAAAGAAATCTCCGACTAACGGTTTTTTAGCCATTTTACAAGCAAAGTGTAAAGTGCATAGCAAAAAAAAATTTCAGCGAAGAAAAACAAACAAAATTTGTGCCAAAAATTTTTAAATTTCTAGATTTCGTTGGGTGCTGCGATAACTATGAATCCAGGTAAGTTGTAGTTGGCTTTTAATTAATTAAAATTAATGGAATTTAAAGATACCAAATATTAAACGAAGAAAATTAAGTACAATACTATTAGTGGCTGTGTTTGAAAGAACTCTTAATCAATTTTTTGGCAAAATTTGCTTTAACGCGAAAGGCACGCAAAAATTTTCAATATTGTTAATATATAATTAATAGTGATCGACCCACAATCAAGGCTTGTCTGTCGGCTTGTGCATGTGATCGGTTTTATGTTCATCGTACAGATTGCAAACATTTTCTGAAAATTTGAAAATTAGCTACGAAACAAATGTATGCATGATGACGGAAGTAGTATGTCTAAATATCACCAGAATTATAGCGACTTTTCTTGTCCGCCATTCAAAAGCTTACCTGTTTTCAATTGAATTCCAAAAGACTCGGTTTGCGCAATTTGATGTTTCTTTACTCAGATTTCTTCATAGATGCTATTCACATATCGCATTGACTTAAAGTAAACACGCACACATTCCGTGCATTAAAGGAGGTTCTTTAAATGTGTTAAAAATTAATAATTAATTATATGAATTAAGTGAATTAATTATTTATATCAAAAAAATTATAACATTTCCATCTTACATATGTTTAAAAACATTTTACATTTTCTTAATAAATTAATTTTTAAACCATTTTTATACATGTGTCTTGGCCTAATTGCTCAATGACACTCTACATCTATCATGTCATCAATTGTTAACGAAATCTTATACAATTTTCTTGTCACACGCGATTTGCGCTTATTTTTAAGCTGAATCCGTTCAATTAAGAAAAAATTCGGTTCAATTTCGAGGTTTAGTATTTAAAGAATTCCAATTACAGATAAATAAATATTCATATGTATTCATATTATTCTCCGATTTCATCCAAGTTAGCACTTGTTGCTTTATAAGAAATTCTCATTATAAGAATTATTCTCCGATTTCATTATTTTTTGGACTATAAGACGGACCACCTTTTTGCACAGAAAAATGGACTCAAATTCTGGGTGCGTTTTATGGTCCGAAGCTAACGTTGAAATATTTTTTCAATAAATCGTGTGCAAATCCGAGGTACGTCTTGTTAGCATTTAATAGAAGAACGCCGGGGCAAATTGAAAAATCGACCCGATATTCTTCTGGCATGCTTACTTTTCTAGCAGTGTATTTATGTATATGTTTTGTGTAAATACAATGGAAAACCCCATTTCTTTTGTTGCATAAAAATGAATTGGTTTTGTTTGTGTAAGCTTCAAAAAAACTAAATAAATGAAATTTTTATATCAGCAAGAAGTTTTTATTACTTTTTGAGTATTGAAGAAAAAACTATAATTTTCGATGTTTGCTGATTTCGAACTCCTGGGAACTCCCGCAAATTTGCCAACTCAGAAGGAGTTATGTTCCTTTTGTAGAAAGAATAGCATAAGCGAAAGCTTTAATCGAACGTGGCTTCTTTACGAATATTTCTGTGTCCTTTTCCTCACTCGTCTTTATCGACGTCAATCCAATAATATTTGAAGTCGATTGTATTTGCCATTCAGCGACTACCGGTATTGCACTTCATCTCAGTGTTGATCAATCAATTGTCTTAAAAACCATTTTTCTTTCTCAGCCAATACTGATGTTGATCAAGTCAATTAAACTCTGAGGGCAATTTCACAATTACAGAAGTCAAACATAACCTCGGCATTGGGAGATCTATTGTTTTATAACCGGTTGTAATAATGCAGATAAAAAAAGAAAGAAATTTTAATCGGTCTGAAACGAAGGAAATTTTCTAAACCTGCCCCCTACGGGATAAAATTAAATTGCAATTGATTAACGAACTACAAACTGGGCTGAGCTGATTCCGAACTGATTCTTATTTCAAGTGAAGATTATGTACAGTTAATAAGGGCCCAAGAGAGCTTATGATTCAAGCGGTTTCAATTTAGGTTATTTCAAGAAAGATAGTCTTATTTAAGGGGAGTCTGTTTAATTTAACAAGAATAAAATCCAGCCATAATTGAGTATTAAGAGACAGCCCATTATCTCAAAGGTATGCAATCAACCCGAGTCAGCAGCAATATCCATACATTTTTTTATTGACCTTCAGTAAAATACGTGTTAAGAGTCTGGAAGGTGAATGTTCGCCTAAAGGAAATCACATAATCCAAGGCATGAGTCCATCAGAACATCTTGAGGACAAATGTTGTTACCTATGGAATGACGCATTCTTCCCATTGAAGATCCGTATATATTGAACGGAAACATATATAAAATACATAATATTAAAAAAAAAGAAAATTTGCAATAATGTGCTCTGTTCTTCACACGAGAGAGAGAGAGACTTTACAGCATTTGTGACACCTTTCTCTTTTATACCTAGGTTCTTATTCTAACCATGGGTATCAAATCAACGCAATTTCTTTTTCCCTCGATGGTTATCTTTGTGTGCCTTTATAACGCTATCATTGCATTTTGGTATACAGGATTTCTAAAGATTTTTAAAGATTTATGTACAGGCTCGCTACAACACAACACAGTAATCATTGATTTCACTATGGATTTGTTTCGTTCAAATTCACTTATTTTTACCAAGCCTCACTTTTAAAAAAAAGAAGAACTCGAACCGTATGTATCATAAAGCTCTCTTCATGATTCGAAATTGCGAATAGTAGCCAAATATGATAGCCAGCTAAAAGAAAATCGCGATAGATCCTTCCTCACGCATGCATTTTATCTTAACTTTATTAATTAAAAATTGTTATATATTAGTAACTTAAATGTTCTATCAGTAACTTTTACCATTAAATTAATGATTATGGCTTACATCTTCATACTCACACTCAGAGATTTTATAAAAGTTCTATGCGGAAAATTTTGGCGAGCTAGTTTAAAATTTATTTTTGAACCCTTAAGGTATGCTACATCAATTCAGTTGAAATTGTGGTAGCTTTTTTATGTGTTCCTGCATTGTAATTCTTCCGCGTTTGTTTCTTCATTGTCGTGAGTTGTTGCTATAATGTGGAAATGGTGGTTCCTGTAGTTGTTGCAATGCCTGGCATGGTCGTCATCTGTGACGACGTAGCCTGCACGTTTTGCAGGCTACTGCTAACTTGTTGAGTAAATTAATATGCAATACGATCTCCAAGCTGCTGCTTAATAGCTGCTTCAGTCCGACTACGTTTTTTAGCATTCAGGTAGGCAGAAATGTCAAAAAAGTTCGCTTAGTTTAATGATTGTAATGATTGTGTTGCTTTTAAAGCAGAACTGTTTTGTAGAGGGTGATGAAAGTTCTACAAAACTGTACACAGTATTGAAAATAATAAAAAAAAATGAAAAAAATTATAAAAAAAAAACAAAAAAAAATTAAAAAAAGGGGGCAATGGAAAAGAATTATTCAATAAGATTTAGCGTGTAGTTGTATTTAGAAATTTAAATTAAAAATCTAAAAAGTGCACAATTATTTTGTAAATAAAGCAACATTTAAAAAAAAGGCGTTACCTTTTTTTTATTATATTATTATTATATATTATATTATATATTATATTATTTTATATTATATTATATATATGTATATTATTATATTGTAACAAACTATTATTATATTATATGTAGATATATAGCGATTATATTTTTTTCAATTTGTTTATTTTCTTTTCAGCTTATCTATTGTTTTTTACATTTTTATAATTTTTTATAATATTTGCTTATTTTCTTTACAGTTAATTTATTTATATATTTACTATTTATTATTATTGCATTTTCTATATATCATTATTGCATCTTTATATATCTATTGTTATATATATTATTTAGATTTGGATATAGATTTATTGGTAAATTCGTAATAAATAATGAGTAACATACCGACCAGACTTTTTAGTAAATTGTTAATGAAATATCCGAAGTTTTGGGGTGTTAATAGTGAATGAATAGATTGGGACTTGGCTGCTAAGCAGTTAGCTGCCAATCTTACGGAACAGCTCGGACATCTTATTACCACCAAAGATGTCCGCAACAAAGTGAAGGCGATTAAGTCCGCTCTTAAAAACTTAAATAAGTTGGACAATTCGAAAGTGACCAGACCAACTAAACTAGAAGCGTTTCTGTGGTACGCGCTAAAATTATGGCTGCGTCACGCAGTAGACAAAATAACAAAACGGTTGATATATGACGAGAAAATGCAAGAAAGCAAATATAGCGGACATTTAAAATAATCGACAAGACGGACAAAGTAGACAGCCGTTGGCTTCCCCACATAAACGAACTGACCGAACAGACTAAGAAAATTAGAGACATATATCCAAAGGACTTTGTAACGGTTCAGGAAATAATCGACGAAACAGAGGAATTAGTGATGGCGACGGGGGAACCGGTGACAAGTAGTATTATACAAAGCCTCGCTAGATTTAGATATAGTTTATGAAGATATAGAGTATTTAGATATAGATTTAGACATTTACAATCAGTGGCCATCGACTTCCGCCGCTGCGGCGAAACTCCTCCAACAACAACGTCAACATCAGCTCGAGCCAGAAGAAGAACACCAAGATCAGGCCCGGCAAGAAACAGTGCCGGAAGTTGAGCCGCTCCGGGCGCTCGTAAATGAATTAGATCCTCTCGACAAAGTGGTGACGCTGGCCTTCGATGAATTGTTCACCAATAATGAGACAACGTGCCTTCCAGCAGAAGACCGCCTGTACGGATGTGTGTACGACGCCAATGGATGGGCCGTACTTTTCGCGACAGTGCTCATCTTCTGGGCGCGTAGCATCTTTACGTCATTTAACATGCTACTAAGCACCCACAACTTAGGGCAAACCAGTGGTGGTGCCCAAGAACTATTTGAAGACTGGATGAATTTGGGGGAAGTGATTAAGCTGCAGTTGAAACCCGTCATATGCGACAGATCCCCTACCAATCGCGTAAGCCTTCGCGGTTTCCGGAACGGCATTTACATGAAAAGAAGAGAAGGAGGATGCCCCTATAAAGTGCGGCGGATTTTTGATTACGCGCACTTGGTCGACTCCCATCAACGTAGGATGAGGTCCGACACACATTATGATATTGACTTAATATCAAAATTAGTAGAACAACGCAAAGAGTCGAGCAGCTTCTGGGTTCAAAGAGGAGCAGTACCGTCAGTCGTGAAAGCAACGAATTTCCCAGTAAACATCGCATTCTTCAGTAACGCGAACTCAGCGTATGTCAGAGGGGCGGTCAAGACGCAACGAGTCCGTAACCAGACGGCGAGAAGGACGAGCCAATACATCGAGGCAGTCACCAAACTGGCAAACGTTTTCCACCGGGACCAGCTAAACGTCTCAAACTGGCAAGAAAAAAAGGAGACTCTACGATCCGCTCAAGAATTCTTCCGCCAAGAATTCGAAACCCAACTGTTAGGAGTGGAAACAGTGGCGACAATTGCGCAGCTCACCGCAATGATAGACGAGCTGCTAGAGACTTACCCCGACGTCCCAATAAAAGGGTACAGGGTAAGTCAAGATTTGATAGAAAGGTTCGTGTGTAACACGACGCCCAGATACAGAAGACGGTCAAGATCGGCATGGGATGTAGAGCAGCTATCCCGTAGATTAATTAGGATGCAGGCCAACTTTTATAGAAACCGTACGACTGACGATAACGATTACCAACTAACGGAGCTACTCGACTGCCGCGTCCAAAACCGGCCAAAGAAGCCACCATTTGGCCTGGACGGGGAGGGGTTTGAAGTTATAGAAGAGATCCAGACACCGCAGCAAGCAGAAGAATACTTACGGCTACTGACCGGATACGCAGTAGGCCAGGTCATTAGAGATGAATTACGATGTCTGAGTGACTTCGCAATTCAGAGTGACCAAGCTACGAACAAAGACGTGCAAATCGCAACCAGCTCCTTTTTACGCCCAATGTTCGTGAAAGAGGAAATGCAGGCAGCTTTTAAGGTAGTTTATAAATTATTATATCAAATTTTCCAACAGTATATGCTAAAGATAAAATAGGAAGGAAAATGATGACGAGCATTAGGGACCGTGTTCCCTTCTTCCAACTAAACGGAACGTGCCCGAATGGTATGGATCACAGAAGACACCTTTTGAGCTATATCATTCGATTGGTGCTGAGCGGTGAAAATTGGAAGGAGGAACCGGTTAAAAATGTTTCGTCGTTTTCGGTATAGTTACATTAATGTGTAATTAATGTGTTAATATTGCTTTTCTGTTTTATGTATTAACTGGCATATACTTATATTGTATTTATATTATTTTATTATATTGTATTTATATTATTTTATTATCAATTATATTATATTGTATTATAAATATGCGGGGCTTTACTTATAAATTTTGTAAGTGTAATGCATGCTACACCACTAATACCACTATTGTAGAAATCCGTAATAATGTAATAATGTAATAATGTAATATCTATATGTAATGTAACGCATGCTACACCACTAATACCACTATTGTCCAAATCTATTTTAATATTTTTGTAATAATGTAATGCCTTATTTTTTTGTAAATGTAACGCATGCTACATCACTAATACAAATTAATAAATGCAATGTATTTTTTTCTATTTTGCGTCGTTTAGCTTGTTCCTGTGAAATATATAATTAACATATTTCTTGCCAATTTGAGACGTTTAGCTTGTTTCTATGGAATACGTTGGCCAGTTTGGTGATTGCAGCAATTCCCGTACATATTTATTTTATAAAATTATAAGGAAGTCTATAATAAAAGTCTACCTGTCTATGTAAGCATTATTTTATATTAAGAAAAATTATCTTTAATAATTTTATATATTTATTTTATAAAACTATAAGTAAGTCTATATAATGGTGTAGGCCTATAGGGGAGCCAGTCACTCTTGGGTGGTGCGGAAAACCGTGCATAATACATCAATGAAGACAATCTTATATGGACAATGGAACGCAAAATAATTCTTGCTACCAAAGTTTGGAATTTTGTTCGTTAGCTTGAAGTTTTGCAAATCGAGATATTATTTTGTTAATCTTCATAATCTGATTAAATGTTATGCCACAATCGAGAGATATTTGCGTTAATTAATCCATAGTTTAGAAATTACCACTTATCGCTCTCTAATAAAACAAATTGATGAATACATTTCAACTTTGAGATGGGCTTTATTGCTTGTTTTTCATTTCATTCTTGTTTTCTTTCATAAATGGTATAAAGCAAAATCGCAAATCACATAATGTAAAAAAAAAAATTACATTAGACTAAATTAAACATAAATTACATACATAACTTCAAAAAAGACCATCACTTCTTCTTGTGCGTTTATCTCTTTTTAAAAGACCACATAGTACGCAGAAAAATTGGTTACTATGACGTCTCTTTGGATGGTATAATATTAGATATAAAAAATATTAAAGTTTTAGGACCCTTGGCTGATTTGCGCGCGGATGATTATCACTTGCATATTAACTATAATGCGGATGTGTACGTTTTTAAACCGGCTATAGGAGCAGTGTTGACCGGCATTATTAAGCACATTGGTGCGAAACATTTGGGTGTTTATATCGTGTATTTAACGCTCACCTGAAGTTTCCATATAAACTGGCTAAAGAAGATATTCAAATGGACTAAGAGGTGAAGTTTCGTGTTGTCAATCATAATCTGCGATAATAATATTAATTACATCTATACCCTAAGGAAAGTAAAGTTTGTTTATAAAGTTTCTAAGCTTTTTAAAAGTTACTTGCGCGCCCTGTATTAAGAGAATGTCGTAATTGAAATTTTTTTACGAAAGTGAGTAAAAAACTCCTTTGTTAAAGTTTCAATCTTCAAAAATGTTCGTTGATTTTGTCGCCCTGACTTTTGTACTACTTTCGAAGCAAATTTGGTCACTATTTGGACAAATCAAAATTACCGGCAGTTAGGAAAGGGGTTTTAGCTTAATTTCGCTACTATTTTATGCATTTACCTTTGCAGTTATGCTCGCATGCAACACACTCATAGGTTTAAGTAACTATAAATACCCTATGCCATTTGTGGTATATTAAGTTTGTACGGATATACCTAACATCCAGAAGGGCTTAAGAAGCGCTTTCACCCACACGTCGCAATTTAAGAGATATTTTCATGAAATTTGGTTAACTGGCGTGCTTTGACCCGAAGACGAATGATATTCAAAATAGTTCGGATGAGTGCGCTTCTTCGACCACTTCCCGTGTAACGAAAACAATAAAAATTTCCAATCTTTGATAAGAAAAATTTGATTTGGCTGGGGCAACTCTTTGAAGATCCTCTCATATAACCGTTAATACAAAAACTGAATCTTTCTATGGTAAAAGAATATTATTTCCAATACTTCAGACTTCATGGTTGAAAATTGATTCATAATAGGAAATTGATAAAGGACTCAACCTTATCGAATTTAGCCCATGTAGGGTTTTTTTTTGGATACCATTGCATATAAAGATTCTTAGGAAAGGTAAACCTGAACGCTTTATGATGAATTGATCCATTGTATTTTACATAGTATTTTGGAAAAAAATTAACGCCATGGATTTTGGGTTACATAGGTCTAGTTTCTATACCCTAAACTATATTAGCAAGCAAGCAAGCCTTTATATGCAGAGTAAGTCCAATTTCTAGTCTTTTATAATGAAAACTGAAAAATAAAAAAGTAAATTAAGTTTGTTAAACTTGGATCTTGCCATATGATGTCTTGCCCATCCTCCAATATGCGCGCTTTCATGAAAAGCATAATTTTGCAGGAAAATATTATGTAATTTTTGGTACATTAATACTAAAACAAGTGAATAACTGTGTTAGTGAAGTGGTGTAGCGTACATAATGGTCGGCTTTGCCCGACTATAATGTTCCTAATTGTTTTTGCAAAATATAAATATTTAATAGAGCAAAAAATATGTATATGACTCTATACCACATAAGAGATGCAACTGTGCTACACCAGCTAAAAATCAATTGCTTTGCCTGCGATCCAACATAATCCTCTTTAAGGAGAAACGTGGCATTAAACATTTCATGTGCTTTTATTGATCTTAAATCCTCCCTTAATTATTCAAAAAGTGACAATTAAAAATTCTGTTGAATTCATAGAAATATTCAAAGTCATTAATTCGATTGAATGGTTTTTGGATGATCAGAGATAAAGCAGACATTTCCAATACACTTTTTCAAAAGTTCGAGTTTTTCTAGAGTTTGTCGTATCCGTATTTACTTCAATTTTTACCCCCTTCCCTTGAGATTTTCATTGCTTCATAAGAACTGAGCATAGGGGCATGTTCTGGATAAATAATAAGTTATTTTTCAGGAATTTTTCCAAGAGAGGAGTGAAAATTCTATTCGATATCATTTTTCTAAAATAAATTTTTCGAACAAATCTCTTGATGCTTACTGGATTTGGAGTCATATTATTAAGAAAAACCTATTCGCGATGTCCCACCGTATTCATTTTAGAATTAACCCATTTCTGGGCCGATACTATATCTTCATTTGAGGAGTATACAAAATAGTTTTAAACATTCTGCCTTGTTTGTAGAGAAATAGAGAATTGGTGTAAGATGTTTGTTCTTGAGGTACGTTTCTTCCTTGTGGATTGTCGCCCGGCGGATCAATACAATGCTGGTCATTTGTCTACAGCGTTTCATTTGGATTGTCATTTAATGTTGCAAGAACCTGTAGTTTTTGTTACCGCGGTTCAAGGCTTACTAACGGCTCAGCGCCATGCAATTGAAGCAAATTCTAGTGTCGGGGGAGAGCATCTTTGTTTTATGGGTAGTGGTCGTGTGGAAGAAGATCAGTATACCCACATGGTAGTCGCATCGTTTTTGCAGAAAAATACTCAATATGTTTCTCTCTTGACGGATGGCTACGTTCGGTACATAACTTTACTTTTGTGTTCATTTATATTGTAGTTTCTTTTTGCAGATGAAATGTACCTAGTAACTAGTAAGTCTTTCCTGTGAATCAACGACACTCTACAGATAAATTCGATAGATTATTTTTATTTATTATGATTCAAAGTAATTTAGGTTATGATTATTCCCTACTGGTAATGGCTAAGAAGTTTGTTGGTCAAGGAGAAACCGTAGTATCCAGTAACCAGTGCATTGTTATTTATTGACATCTCCAAGACCTTCTTCAGGAGACATTGCCTTACCTAATTCGCACACATCTTGAAAAACTTGTAAACATAGTCGTTTTGCTGGTCCTGCTATTTGCAAACGTATAACATTATATAACCTTCGTTTTGGTAAAAGTCACGCATCGCACACCCTCCAAACAACAGCTGATGTATTAAATTAACAGAACTAAAGCAATACATACGACCACTTTTCATTAGTAGCACTGTATTGAATGCGGAATTAACATTTCTTGGATTTCTTCAATGTCACCATTAAAAGGGGGAAAGGTATCTGCAGTTTAGTAAGTGTCGCTATTTGAGTTTTACTCGATGTTTTCAAAACAAAGTTCAATATGTTATGTTGCACCTTCTTGAGCGCAAAAGAGTCCATAAGTTTATATTAAGTTTAAAGTTTAAGTTAAATTAATTAAATTAAATAGAGAGGAATAAATTAATAAAAAGTAAATGAAACTATTTAAAAAATATATATACAATAACTTACAGACCCTCCGCTGAACGTTCAATCGATGTCTGTCATCACCTCGGCTACTTCTACCATCACCCCCATAGCCAACCTCCAGCAACAAAAAACGTCTCTGCTAAAATTTGTCTTATGGTCCCAAAACGGCACAATCTAAACCTATACCTGCTTCTACAGATTAAACATAATATTCCACAACTGCTCCTTATGGTGCATGTTACCTACTATACTGCAGTCTTTTCAGAGTGCCCGACGTATAACTTTGATAGACTTTAAAGTACTGTCAACCGTATAACCGGCTTTGCTGGAACGACTACAATTTTCAAGATCGAATAGAAACTCTTTCATATTAATACCACGTATTTCCAACTCATCAGTTGAACGATCTTTTACTCTCCAAACTCAATATGGGATGATTAGTCGTGTACGTTCAAAAGAAAATTGACCACATTGCTAAACTCATCATATATATTTCGTTGCTGGTAGGAATTGATTATTACGGAGTTTAAGGAGGAGGGAGATTACATTTGCAGCCATCCACTTTACTTTTCTGTTCATTTATATTGTAGTTTCTATTTGTTCATGAAATGTATTTAGTAATTATGTAATAGACCATGGCTTTGCAATTACTTAATAATTAAACAAGTTAAACTAAATTAAAATAAATGAAAATTGAAAAGAAATAAAGTCAAACATCAATATATTTCAAAATGAAAATTCTCATTACAACATGTAAATGTCGTTATAATAAATTTCGTTTTCACAAAAATATTTCGCACAGATCTTGTCGTATTTTTTTATAAACTCTTTTTAAACGCTCTAAATGAATGGCGTTTGCGCCTTCCTTTGCATTCGACACATCTGTTACCAATACAAAGCCGTATAAACGCTCGATATCACTCTGATATTGCTAAAAAGGACGTGCAAGTCTACGGTAAAAATGATCAAATTTGACGAATACAAAAACTCACCATAATTTGTACTTGTTTCCGTTCTAAAGAATCTGAGGTACTACACTGAAGGTCATTGAAGGTTTTCATAATAAACAAAAAATATAACTTCAAGTAATACAACGCCTCAGGGAATTCTGAAGTTATTGATATAGCTTTTGAAGAGATGTCATACTTTAAAACTATTAAATAGTGGCTTAAAAAATATAATTTTATATCTTCGCTTAAGCCGTCCAGTTTCAAATTAAGATTTTGAAAAATCTTTTTCCCATGTTCCTTATTTTGTAAAATAAATGTACAAGTGTAGGTTGCAGATGGCAGTTCAGTCATTTCGTTCTTTCTTATTACATTTTTTTGCAATATATTACGTAAATTACTTATTGGTGACCATAAACTTAAGTAATAAACTTTATGGCTAAATATATTTTGGAAACTTGTTTCATTTTCTTCTAAATCTACAACAAAATTTACACTTAAATAATTGCCAGCGTGCTTTATAAACGCGAACAATTTTACTTGAAAATTCGATAGAAACATCTTGTCCTCTTGCAGATTACATTCTACCAACAAGCAAAGATTTCTTTTTAACATTCCATCGGATAAGAAAAAAAACATACTTTCATTTTCAGTAATTAATTGTAAGTACCAATTTGTGTCGGTAAATGCAGATACTGAGTTGTCTTGCTTCTGAAGTTTGAAATAAATTGAAGCGTAATATATTAATTTATTCTGTCCTTTTTGATTATTCTTTAATTGGGTTTTTATGACTGTAGTATCGTTTTGGTAGCTTTCAGAAGTGGGCAAATAGTTGTAATATTCCACATAGGCTTTGTAATATTTCCTAAGTAATTCGGTTTTATGGCCCATAGCGATGCTGACTTGCTTTTTATGTTCGTCTTCAATTTGTTGGTGCAATAAAGACGGTTGTTCTATTAGCTCACTGATTACGTGAGCTTTTTCTAATAATTCCTCAACGTGTTCTTTCGTTAAAGCATGCAGTTCTCGCGAATTATCGTGTTGTGATGAATTCTCAGAATGCTTGATGCATTCGTTCTCATGGAACGTTACACGGTAAAAAATATTATTATAACTTATGCAAACTAATTGTTGTAAATGCTCCGCCCAAGTGCAAGCTATTATCCCACTTATGGCCTTATATTCCTCGTGTATTAAACACTCTTCGTCCCCGTCTCGCCATTGTTCGTTTATTGATATTTTTAACTGATTTATCTGGTCTGGCATAACAAAGTAGAAAGTGGTACTTGAAGCGCAAAAATCATAATGCGTAAAAGTGGTTATTTGAATGGTTCTAAGTTGCAAAGTGTCTTTAAATTGTTGATTGCTCCTGAACCATACATCAATATAACCACATTGAAGTAAAACAATTAGGAATTGTTTTGCGCAATCTAATTTTACACATTCTACATTAGAAGCGTAAGCACTTAATAAGTGTATATGATGATCCTCTATAAGTTTATCAACCAAAGGCGTATCAAGATCTTCCTGTATAATGGCTGTAAAGAAACTCCTCTTTTAAATGAAAAACATCTTTTCTCTCTAAATAAAAAACATTTTGTTTCACTTACCTCCTGTTAATATAAACACATTTCCTGATATGGTAAATATGTGCAGCTCTTGTTGCATCGTTAAATTTATTTCCTCGCCATTTCCATCCAGAAAATATTGTCCAATTTTGATTAATTTAGTTAAAAATTCTTTGTTTTCAGCATTTACCATTAAAGTTATTAAACTGTAATTTTCATCTTCCCAATTACAATCAAATAGGTTAAGTTCATCAAAACTTATATAATTTTTGTTAAGTTTGAAATGCCGAGAAGTAATTTTTGTTAAGTTTGAAATGACGAGAATTAATTTTTTAATTTACCTTATATCGTAGCTGCGTAAAAGAAATTCTTCAGGATCCCTCGCCTTACCTAACTCGTACACATCTTGAAAAACTTGTAAGCATAGTTGTTTTGCCGGACCTGCTATTTGCAAACGTATAACACTAAAGATCCTGGGTTTTGTAAAAGTCACGCATCGCACACCCTCCAAATAATTTAACTGATGTATTAACTTAACAGAACTAAAGTAATACATACGACCACTTTTCATTAGTAGCAGTGTATTGAAATCCGTAATTAACATATGTTGTATTTCTTCAATGTCACCATTATAATGGGGCAAAGGAATCTGCACTTTAGTAAGCGTCGTTATTTGAGTTTTACTCGATGTTTTGAAAACAAAGTTTAGTATATAATTTTCATCCCAAACAACAAATACTGAACTCTTCTTGCCGCCACTATGATTCACTAAGCCTTGAGCGCAAAAGAGTCCATCGTCATCGACGGACCATAACGAAGATTGTAAATAATCATTTTCAAGAGTAGCGCCACTGTCATTATCCGGCGTAGCTTTTACACTGTAATCCATTAATTGGGATTGTAGATTTAGTAACTGTTGTTGCAAATTAACTGAACTATCGTCCATTCTATTTATTTAATGTAATAATCAACTTCTATATAGTTTGTCACTCTAATAAAGAAAAATATAGCAGCCATATCTCAAATCACAGATTATGTATATTTTATTACCTCTGATTCGCTTCGACATCGAAAAAAGGTAATCTCCTTTCTTTGCATTATGTACCACTCTCGTTTCTTATTATTTATTTTAAAATAAACAAACAAACAAACTTGAGGTTCCTTTGTATATAAGCAATCACCATTATGTAAACAACAAAAATATCATACACAAATCAACACAAATTTACATGTTGTAAAAACCAATATTAGAATATTTATGAGAATAATTCTTATAATGCAACAAGTGCTAACTTTAGTAATATGAGAATAATTCTGGTAAAATGTTCCCTTTTCATATAATGACTACTTGTGCAGTTTTTGTTGCGTAGACCTATGGACGTTATAGGCATGTCCTTCGACTGATTTGGGTAATTTTCGAATACTTTTACAAATTGACGAACTCGTCAAATTATTTTAACTAAAAAAAATGTGTATATTAATTAAGACCTTACCCTTCCCCATTCAGCAAACAAAAAAAAATTGAAATATATGAAAGTTGTTTTGTGTATTTGAGCTCCATATTTAAAAAAAATTACATGAACATGAAGTGAAATAATGTTGTTTTTAATAGAGGTAAATAATGAATTTTAATTGTTCTCCAAGTCGGCGCCACAAATTCTAACTTTTTTGTTTTGTGTCTGTTTGTCCGTAATATAATTTGCTTAGATGGTGCTTTGTTTTTCTTTCACAACTCTTTCTTCTTATATATGGAACTGTGGGCTTTAATTATGTATCTTTTAATTAAATAGGACTCATTTGAAAGGCGAGCAACATTTATCCATACGGTGTTGCCAGCACTATACAAGCTAGCCGCCATTCAACAAAAGCGGCTGTGAGTTCCACAAAAGAGGCTGAGTTCCACAAAAGCGGCTGAGTTCCACAAAAGCGGCTGTGAGTTCCATAAAAGCGGCTGAGTTCCACAAAAGCGGCTGTGAGTTCCACATTAGCGGCAGCTCACTTCTCGTCGTGAAAAACACTTTCAGAACCATTTGGTTGAGATTCATGTATGTCTTCCGCCATTCGAAATTAATTTCGAAAAAATAATTGGAAAATAACGGGCAAATTTGACGTTTGTTTTTCTACAATAATGCAATCGATAGCAAATCGTACAATCGTATGAATTGATAATTTCATTTCTTAGGAAAACTTTGAATCGTCAAATTTAATTGAGAATTTGTATATTTTATTTTTTGTATATTGAATATATCATTTTATTTTTTATTCTGGCAACAGCACGGTGTTTTATTTTATTCCTTGCTATAAAAAATATTGTTCTTACGAAATTGAAATAAGAACTTTCAATACAAACTTAAATTTAATTCAACCAAAAATGTCCCTTGTTGCGCAAATAAGCATAAACGCGGTCCCGCTTCGTTATATTCTTTATTCAAACGAAATTGTAATGGAGCGGATCTCATTACTGAGTCGACCTTAGACTGCTAACTGAATGTAAAGAAAATGTGAAATCAAATTTGGAACAAAAATTCAACACAGTTATTGATGACAAAAACGATATCGAGAAAGAGGAGACGCACAACGTAAATGAAGGTAAGTTGTTTCTATAATCTAGAAAATTCTATATTAAATTACTATTTTTTAGCTTCGGTGTCATCTAATCAGTGTAAAACCGGGATAAGTGAAAACTATAGTTGGGATGAAGATGGCAATGACTTATTTTTCTCCATAAGCACACAAGAAATCTTAGATCAAGGTAACTTTCCCAGTACATCTAAGAGAGGACACAAGTTCCCAGCAAATAAGGAGATAACCCAAGGTATGGCTTGGCTTTGATATTGCTCATTATTTTTATGCTTATTTCTTTGATTGGCTTTAAAGGTAATCAAAGAAACAATAAAAACTTGTGCTGAGAGAGAGTAACGTTGCATTAGAACTTCAAAAAGCTATCGAAGAACATCCGGAGTTGGGAGAAGGCAAAAACAAATTGGAAGCAGTGAAAAATAAAATGCATCAAGGTGTGGTGGGCAAGGTCAATAATCCGGTAACTTCGCTTGTTTCTGCAGGTTTTCAAACAGCGAATGGCAAGAACGTGCTCATATCTGAGAAAGCGAGAAAACGTGTGGAAGGCCTGCTAAACGAATGTCACCAAAGTGAAAGTAACGGTGATATTGAGAATAATCTGCTTTATTTAAAAAATGAAATTATTTCCAAAAAGGAAAGCATGTTGGGTCAAAAAAAACTTTGAAGGCAGCTTTAACAAGGAGGAAAGAAAAAGATGGAGTTAAGTTGTTTCTATAATCTAGAAATTTCATATTTCATATATTATATTTCTATTTTTTAGCTTCAGTGTCATCTTTCACAAGCAGGAACGATGGAGATTACCCAAGCTGTAGCAAATTGCCAGCAGATGAGAAAGAGTCGAATGTAAAACTTGAATGTAAACAGACCGACCCCGGGCATTCGGCTTTAAATTATCCAACGATGATTCGTAGAAATCGCTTCTTGTCATTAAATCCCAAATTTAACATCAGAAATCAGCCAGAAGGATTGTCTACTCCAAAAACGATTGGTAATAATTAAATTTAATACAAACCGAGACTACGACACCCGAATTAGGACAGTTTGTTGACAACGCAATCGAAACAAGTACACCATGCAAGAAGAGGAAATACTTGGGTTTAAGACTGTCTCTTATACACATCTAGATGTGTATAAGAGACAGCTACACAAGCTTGGAGTATAGCGAGTATAATGGAGGTACAGTTTTTCCAAGCATGTTGTAGAATTTCTCACCAGTGTTTTTTTTTCTTCGTTTCAGGTGCTTTAATTTACATCTAAATATCTAATGTTTCAGCTGCTGTTAATAGAAGATTATCGCTTATCGAAAAGGAGAACATGCTAAATTCTTTATAATGAACAATCATCAAGGTTAAAAATTATGTTTAATTTTGTTTAAAAAAAAAAATCAGTATATTTATGCGAAATTAATCATAGTTTTTTCTACTATAATATTTTTTGTTCCAATTATGCACTTACTTACTAATATAATATTGTTTATTCAAATTATTTCAAGAATTATGCACTTACTTACTTAAATAATAAATAATAAATCTCCTTGCATACATATATAAAAATTCTTTCAATTACTCTTCCTTTCCTTCGCTATAGCTCCTCTCTTCAAAAAAAATTTTGGTATACGCAATATGAATATGAATGAAAATTAATTTTACTTCTATCGTATTTTCATTTTATTTATTAATAAAAGTAAACTTTAATAAATAAAACTTAGCCTTATGTGATAATAAGCATTTTTGCCTTATGGAATTATTTTGTTTACTTGCTTAAATTTTTGATTAACCGAACAACTACAAAAAAAATTCTGGACATTTAAGCAAAAATAGGAAGAGCAAATATATATAAGAATGAAGAGCACAATTTTCACGCTCTTGTCGGAAAGAGATATAGAATATGTGAAGAGAATGTTTTTCTGAATAAACAGAGTTGCCAACTTTACGTATTTCTTTAGATATTGCCATTAACCCGAAATACACATAGCAATGTTATCTGCATATGAACTAAATAATTAATATAATTGCTTGAAAGCCAAGCTATAAATGCTTGAAAGCCAATCAAAACATTCGTCAGAGTATTCTGAAGAATCACTTTGTTAGCGTGTAGCGGTGTGTTTACTACTATTATAAATAAGGCAAACAGCTCGTATAAAGCTTATAAGATTTTTATCGTTTTAGAAAATCTTTGTGCTGTGAAGTGAACAAAAGTGACAAATCATAACCTTCGAGTTCGATTTAATTCATTCTACAAACAACAATAAAATATATCATTAAAGGTTAATAAAAAGTAAGTGCTGGGTTGAGAACTTTAAGTGAAGTAACCGTTCAACTTAAGTCTTTTAAATCAATTTTGGCACAACATTTAGTTGATTTGCAAATGTCTGGCTCTCCTGTAGTCGAATTTAAGGAACTTGTTTCCCGTAAATGTTCAGAGCGTGGCATCATCTTCGCTCCCCTGCCCGGCAGAACTTGGCAAACAAATCTATCGGGTCGGTAAAATCTTCTGCTATATCGATCACGATCAAATATCTCAACTTCTTCTTGTAAGTTATCGTTCTTTTGCGGTAAACTTTCATCCTGCAACTAACTCCAAAAAAATAAATTAACAATATTTACCAGTAATTGAATCTATAAATTTTTCAGTTTGGCAACTGATCGCGGCGTGGTTGCTTCGTTCTTTTCTGTAAAGAGTATTGCATTGTTTTATTTCTATTTCTTTTTGCGCGTAATTATTCGCATTTTTTTTAAAAGGCATATTATTATAAAGGCATAAAGTTAAAAGGTGTAAGAATTTTAAAAAAGAATTACAATTATCTTAATTTATATTAAAATTTTGACGTTTTTCATTTTTGGTTCTTGCATTCAGCACAAGTGTTTTTGATAATAGGTCTCTTTCGTGGTTCATTTTTCTTTT
>KK500080.1:5314-48524 GCA_000688715.1 Glossina pallidipes
AGGTACGCCTGACGTAACGCGGAATTCATGTGAGGGGGGGAAGTTAATAAAAACCCTGAGTGACCTGTTATGCAGATAAGAGCTTATCCATTTCACTAAATGGGAAGGGAAGCCAGTGGCTTGAAATTTAAAGATAAGTAATTTATGGTTAATCAAATCAAACGCTTTGCTAAAATCGGTGTATATGACGTCAGTGCAAGAGCCACTGCAAAAAGCATTGAAAACAAAATAAACTCTAAAAGATTGGTGACCATATATGATTTGATGGCAAAGGCCAGGTGCTGAGTTATAATTCTCCCGAATAGTTTAGGTAAGACACTCAACTGGACTGATGGGAAAGTTCGGAGAATCACTTCCACTTTAAGCAACGTCCGTCAAGCTTCAATAATAATACTGTTACGGAAAATGTCTCCTTACGTTTTTATTCGAGTCTTTCTGCAATTAAGTTCGCACTGTAATGTAAATGGACTTATCTTTAAAAAAAAAAAAAGATAAAAATCGAATTTATTTTTAAACACGTCAGCGTAATTATTGATAATATCTGTGTCGTTGCAAAATCCGCACCTAAAAATAAAGATTCATGCAATATTTCAACTATTGCATATACATGAACATTGCATTCTTTCTTTTAATAATTTATTTTTATTCCGCTGGGATGCTTGTAATTCAAGTTGCGGTTCCATAGTCCTTGACGAGGCAGGCATTAGCAAAATAATAAAAGCAATAAGTAAATTGTGATTTCCCTCTCAAAAGCATGCAAGTGTAGGACGAAAGCTTTCATGCTATTGAATGCTATTTATTTTTTTATCGTACTTTAACTACTAAATGAAATTCAGCTAAACAAAATTAGCAGTCAAATTCAAGTACATTTTAAGCGTATACAATTTGTTTTAAAAACTAGTAGACAATACAAAGGAAGGTATGAAAAAAGAAAAGTAATAAAAACAAAAACAAAGAAACTTAAAAATAATAATTCATGTATAAATAAATAAAAAGGAAAAAAAAGCATGTACACACCTAGCACAGAAACACACCCGCAACAAGAACAGATCAAGGTTGCAAGGTTGCCCAAACCATTGCAAACATGCATGGGTTTGGCAACCGACACGTTAACAACACCATATAATTCCTGAAAAAAAATTGATACATTACGAAAGCAAGTTAGTTTAAGTGTGACATAGGCAGATCGCGCGTATTAAGCAAAGTGGCTTTAATAGACTTTAAAGAGTCCGGAAATGAGAATAAGGGATCATATAAGTTTCTGCAAACAACTCTGAGCGAGTTAAACAGCTCATAATTGTATTCACATTGGGTAAGATTAATGAAGATATAGTGCCTAAAGAAGCGGTTAGGGACATTAAGACTTAACTCACTAAGTAGTGCGTGCGAATCTATAGTAGCATTTATTACTTTGATTAAGAAGGAAACGGTAACACAAATCTACGCTTCTCAAGAGACGGTAAGGATAACAGACGCATCTTCAATGGCGGGGAAGGGAGGCAATCGGGTCCCAACCAAAATTCCTAAGGGCAAACGGCAAAATTTGCTTTTGAACAGATTCAATTGAATCCACATAGCACCTATAGGACTCCACATAGCAGAGGCGCACTCGAGTATAGATCTAACCAAACACATGTACAGCCTTTTCGTAATGTAAGAATCATCAAGATCTTTGGACCTTCTCTTTATAAAATCAAGCGCGGACCTTCGTTTTTGAAAGTAACGGCAAATAGCTTATGGTCAGTGAGAAATATTGTAAAATGGCTTGCAACTCTGGATCGAAAGGAGCATATTTATTTATAGTTGACGTCAGTTTTCGCCAAGAGTGTGCAGGGGTTTCAAAACATCTCTTTTGTAAAATTCCTAGGATTCGCAGTGGAAGCCAGTTTCACTTCGCTTTTCAAATAAACAAATAAGACGTGCAATTAATATACTGTGGGAGTCCAGGTTCACGATTTCTGTTTTATGTCAAGTGGTGTGATGATCGCGGGACGATAAATGGAATGCACCTGTAAAATTGGATGAATGAAACTGAGTACAGTCATGGCATTATAGTAGCAAATATCCGCCTAGACAGTTATGCGTTGAGCACCCGAAACTGCGGGGCTCACAAAAAACACACAGGCAGTACAGGGAATAAAGGGAAAGCAGAACGGATACGGCTCGGAATCATTCCAGCCGGCTATCTAAAACTGCATGCGGAGAATTATGCCAGACCAATACGGAAACGGTAGAGGAGAAGCGAAAGGCGTTGACAATATTAGTAAGCTCTGCAGGTTTGAGCGGAGAGATAGTTCAAAGCTCCGAAACACTAGAAGCCAAATATACGCTCCGCATAATGCTAACAGTTGAAGATATTTGATCTCGAGCTAACAGCTCTAGACGAGTGACCCAAGAGTCAATGCCAAGCAGTAGTATTATGGATCCAGTATGCAAGTTAAGTATGATGGAGAAACCTACCCACTCGAATTGGTGAAACGGATCGAGGAACTACGCAAGATACACGATATATGTCTGACGGGGCAAGCATTAATGTGGTATAGAAATCGCCGATCGTGGAACAGGGAGTAGAAATTTAAACAGGATTTCATGAAATTTCCCTGCCTCTCACTGCTTTGAACAGTTGGATAACCAAATTCGCTAGGCATATCGGCAGAAAGTTGAGGCGTTAAGTCTCCCAAGTGTTCCGAATTTCCTGCAAAGCATCATCTGTAGTACAAAACGTAAACATTGGTCACTATCGAAGGTATGGTCGATACCCGTGCAAAAAGACTGTGATTAATTTTATTTTTCAATATTTATGCCATTCAGAGACCATCAGCGCAAGCACAGCGAGCCGCTTGGCCGACAGGATACTACGATGCAGTCACCGACAACGCATCAACATCATTAGTGTAGGAGAAATGCATTTTCGGTCACCGTTGAAGGTCCAAGACGACGTAGACATCGTAGTCGATAATTAATACCTTAAATACGGATTGACCAAAGCAAATATTGGCGATTGGAAAAAGGGTAATACAATTTGAGAGCGCCCAGCAACGACTCAACGGTTTAACGTCAGGTACGTCGTAGATGATGCATCCAGCCCGGCTCGTGACACCACTAGCGCAATAAGCCCACCATCAGGTCTCGTTGATGAAACCGGACACGGCTCCATTACACAGATCCCAACGAAGATGGGAGACAACGCTACCACAAACTCCGTTGACATCTGGAAAAAACAGCGAACCAACAGATTGTACCAAACACCTGGCGACCGTCATGGTGGCGAGGGGAAAGAAAACTCTGAATCCAGGGAAGCCCAAGCGAAGTTTGTCCTCTCCATGTCAGCCTTAACATCGAATGCGTATTCTAAAGACATTAAGTGTCGGCCTGATAAATGCGTCGCCAAAATCCACGCTAGACATCGAACAAACGGAGTTTGCGGATTCCGATGACATGCGCGGCATAAACAACACAACAAGTCACAAAATAAGAATGAAAGGTAATACGCCCATCAATTTACGATGTCAACGCAAAAGCTATGCGGGAGATCATAAATCGAGAAGTAGGCCAAGTTTTCCACTAGCGCTAGTACCGAAAAAAAGCGGAGTGTGAAGTTCTGTGTTGACTTTTGCATACTAAATCGTCGATCAACACCGAATGCCTATACATTACAAAGAATGGAGAACATCCTGGACACGCTGAATGAAGCCAAATGGATATTGTCAGATCCCAATGAACCCCAATAGTAAGAAGCATACGGCTTTCATGGTGCCGGGTCGCGGTCTAGGAAACTCATGACTTTCGGATTACGCTCAGCATCAGCAACATTTTAAAGCGTTTTCGGAGGAATTATCGGCCCGAATTGGAACCATTTTTATATCTCGATGATATTGTTCTGTTCAGTAAGATTGTATAAAGCATCCCCATCTTCTTAAACAAGCATTTCAACGCTTACGAAAGGGCAAGTTACGAACCAATCAAGATAAACGGTACTTCTTCAAAAAAGAATTAAAGTATCTAGGCTAGATAAAGATGAAGCACGGAATTAGAAACGATTCCGACAAAGTAGCAGTCATCAAGAACCTCAAGCCACCAAGCAATTTCATGGAATTGAGGTGCTGCCTGGGTTCAACCTCGTGATATCGTAGATTTATCCCCGATTATACAGACGACACGAACCTATTAAATGCGTATTGAAAAAGGAAAGACAATGGAATTGGAGCTTAGACGAGCAGAAAGAATTTTATGAAGTAAAACGCCGATTGACGGAGACACCAATACTAACGTATTTGGGCTTTAATGAGCAATTCATTGTAGAAATCAATACTAGCTACCTAGAGAGATACCCTGAACCAGATTCAAAAGGGAACCACGCGAGTAACAGCTTATGTCAGCCGAAGCCTACGTGAAGGAAAAGATAATTACTTCGTTACGCAAAAAGCGTGTCTGGCTAACGTTTCGTCAGTTCGGCGATTCAAACCTTAGCTCGAAGTGTACCATTATAAAGTTAAAACACAATGTAAAACCTCAAGGGCAGGCTTACTGGACATTAGAACTACAGCATTTCTTCTACCGTGTGAAAGATAAAAAGCGTAAATACAACGTGATCGTCCCTATCACGACAAACGTAAAAAACGATTGAAAAATTCTATCATATGGAAACCATCACAAACCATTGTGTACGGCTTGATAAAATATTCGAAAAAGTCGAAGATAATCCTGAAGGTACTTCAAATTACACAATAAAGAACAGCAGATCGCTTCATCCCACCGCTACAGAGAGAAGAAGACGAAAGGCTATGGAAGCTGTGCATACCCAGATACAACAGGATGCGCATCATCTGCGAAAACCACGCTGTGCCTACAGCCGATCATATCAGTTTACGGAAAATTACCAAACGTACTTCTCGCCTTTATTACAAGCCAGGAAAATTGCCATAGCTAACAAAATGCGTTCCAGAGGTTAAATGGTGTTAGTTGCATACGACGAAACAATAGAAGCCGTCAGGAAAAATGCTAGTCCACCTGCCAAACGAACCATGGTGCACTGAAAATGCGAAATTTATTGGACCCCTGCTCAGATCGACAACCAGACAAAATATGATTATTTAATAGCGGTCTATCGGTTTACCAAATGGACAAAGATAGTTACATCAAGCCGCCACATCAATCGAAGTGTTCCGAGAAGGAATTTTTGCGGGATTTGGAATACCGAAATTACTCACTTTAATTACAAAGATTTGCGAGCCGCCAGTTCAAACGTTTCTTACACGAATTGAGTACATGGCAGCAATTTACGGCGCCTAACTCTTTGCGAAATAATCCAGCAGAACGGACTAATCGAACCCTAAAACAATGATAGTGCAATCCACAAGCGAGATAACACTGACATTAAATGCGGCCGCCTCTTGCACAACCGCCAATTCCACCGTCTTGTTAAACTTTGGCAGAGAACTTCGCCTTCCAAACGTACTCTTCGATGAAAGACTATAAGGCACGGGGACTAAGCAAGAAACTATAGAACAAACGACAACGAAACCAAACAAGGTGTTCGCGATTGCCCGAGAAAATATGCAGCAAGCAAGTCAGAACGGCAGAAGTGTGATAACAACTTCTTATAAAAACACCACCTATCCAACACGGCAGATAACCTTGCCGCCAGTCTAAATATTTCATAAGCGGGATAATCCACTTTACGATGAAATCAACCAATCGAGAAACAATCATCACAGAGTTGGACTACATGAAAGTAACTGAGAACAAGCAATCTTGCCTTTCTCCAGCGCAAAGAGACCGAATGCAGAAACAATTTTTTGTTGTATATTGTTTGAAAGCCAGCGCTCACAAGAGCATGACTAACATTGTAGCTCAAATTGCATTACCAGTCGTTAACCGACAACTCACAATTACTTTATCGATATCAAACAGAAAAATTTACAACAACAAAATTTGCAATGATCTACTACAACGGACCTAGGTTACCTTAATAGCTGAAAAGCCGTAAGATTCATCTGTACGGAAATCAAAGTCTACTAGTGAAGATCGTAAAAGAAAGTCGTTAGATACTAAAGTGAATGAATATCCCCGCAAAGCCACAGCTGAAGGTAGCGTATGTCGAGAAAAATGCGACAAGATTTCCGAAGAAGAGTTAGCTATCAAAAGCACAGATATTTGTCCACCATAACGTAATGATACCGGTTGGAAAGCTTTGCTTTAAGGACGTGACATCTACCAGCAGCCGTTAGCCGACTTTCCAAACACAAGAAAACGTGATTGCTTTTCTATTCAACGAGGTGGTGCTAAGTATCTGATCTTGATAGCTACGTCAGGTGTTCACCAGATACTTGTTCATTTCTTATGGGAGGGCGGATGTAAGGAAGCATTCCTCGCTGCTAGGACAACCAGAGCCTGCTCCGGTCGAGTACTTGGTTTACATTGAAACTCTTTTTATCTATCTGTAATTTTGCCTTGTTTTGTCTTTGAATGTGTTCACGTATAACGGAGAATAAACATACCAATTGTTTACGCAAACTACAAATGAACTTTGCACTTTTCTTGCCTTTTTTACAATTGCTCTCTTTAACTTAAATTAATATATGTGGAAAATTATAGAAAAAGAATAAATGCTAACGGAACTCCGTTATTGTATGAAATATTGCTCTTTTCATGAGGAGCAAGGAAAAAGCGGACGGGCAGGAAAACCCCTACACCTGTATACGCGGGCGTAAGAACTGTCATAGAGTTTTGGAATATTCGAATATCGTGAAGCGTGGGGAAGAGGACAATTCAACAGCAAGAACCACGCGCGGCCTTCTATTACATAAAACATGTTTATAATGAAAAGCGCGATGAACAGCACACTTTTGTTGGTAAGTATAATATAATATTTTTTAGCTAAGTAACGAACAGAAATTTTTTTTATAACGGGAAATCTGTATAGTTGACTTTCTTGCTCATATGAGCTTTTCAATTTAAGCTACCGGAGTTTTCAATTACTTTCAATATTATATGTATTTAAAACATCCATTAATTTACTACGCAATTAGGATCTAATTTGTCAGTTATACATATATATATAACAATGAATTATATACATCAATAACTAAAAGAGTAATGGAGGGGAATAAGCTAAAATAATTAATGAATTTTGCTAATTTAAACCGATTTTTAAATTCCAGTTTAGAAAAATTGGCTATGTATTGTGACATGAAATTATATCCCGTAATATTAGTTACATATCCTGTAGAAGCTCAGGTTGTTAATCTCGCTCGTTGATATATGAAAGATGTTATTGATAAATTGTTGTCAACTTGTGGAGAAAGAAAAAGGGGAGATGGATTTTTTGGTTGGCTGAGTAAAATGTAATTAAAATTTTAAAAAAATGAGTAAAGACGCTGTATTATTGCTGAAAACGTTGAATAAAGGTCTATTAAAATGTTTGCGATGTATTGCGATATTTAAATTCAAAATTAAATGAGCGAGTCTGAATTAGCACTTGTTGCATTATATCTCTCAGATTACTAGAATTATTCTCATATTACCAGAATTATTCTCAGATAACCAATCCAAATTCAAAATTAAATGAGCGAGTCTGAATTAGCACTTGTTGCACTATATCTCTCAGATTACCAGAATTATTCTCATATTACCAGAATTTTAGCAAATAATACAAATTACAAATAATATAATCTGATATAGGTATTTAAAATAAAAACTATTTATACACGTACATGAACAGCATTAAATTTTAATAAAATATGAACTCCATGATATTTAAAAATTATATATATATATATACATGTTATATGTAAAAGCGAATGTACAATAAGTTAATTAAAACGAAGGATCCTGCCAAAACTACGTAAGTTGTCGTTTTAAGGTTTGAACATAAAAACTGTACAGTGACATGTCATTCGCCTTGCTTAAAAATTTATCGTTCGTGTCATTAGTAGATAAATAAAAGTTTTACAAAAAGTAAGAAAATAGTTTGTATAATTACCTGAATTAGATATGCTAAACTTAAAAGTGACTTTATCTGATAAAATTGGCAATATTTCCCTATTTGATGAATGATGAACGCGAATAATTAAGAACACATTTTATTAAAACTCAAGACATCTGCTAAACCAGCTCACACTTTACACTGCCGCGAAAATATTGTGATTAAATTCTAAATAAAGCAGTGAATACATTGTATTTAGACGCAACATTATCTATTAAAGCAATGTTCAATTTACACTGCCGTGAAAGCGTGAAAGCTTGATGATCGCGCTCTAAGTAAAGCAAAGGATAGTTTGAACGTTTGAATTCGAGAAGTTTTAGTTCTGCAATATCAACTCGACGTAGTCGAGAGTCTAGCGAACCCAGCCAAAGTGTCGCTTTGCGAATTCAGGTGTCGAAAATCAAATTGAATGTATTATTATGAGAATAAATTTAGTATCAAATATAAGAGATTTACTGACATTAAAATAGGAAAATCTTATTATAATACAATAAATTCTGTGTAATAAAACAAAAATCAAAACAAAAAAAAATTAATTCTGTGCATAAAAATATAAATATAGAATAAAAAATTTTTTTGAGAGGAAGGTAGTTTTTTTGAGAGGAAGGACCGTCGGAACCAACTTCCATTGCAATTTATGGAGACCCGAAGGAGATCATAGATAGGGTAAGGTGATCTTTCTGTTCGGTAAGTAGATTTTATGCATTCCTATAAGAGTAAAGCACGTGTATTTCTTTTACATGTAACTGTCTATAGAGTGACTGTGCGACATAAATTTAAAACGCCGCCATATCTCCACAACTAGCTAGCTCAGCAACGACACGCGCGTCATTTTCGCACAGCCGTGAATGCTCTTAAAGTGACAGCAGAGTCAATAGTTTGATATTGAGACAGATAGTGAGGATTTATAAATTTAGATAGAGACTTTATAGTCGTTACAGTATTTGGAGTGTGGGCAATTTAAGGTTTTACGAAAAGCATTTCCGAATCCACAAAAATTTGAGTTAAGAACTCGTAAGGGGATATGATTATGTGAGCAACTTCAAGAAACTTGATGAGACAATTTTGCCAAGTTGCGAGCGTTTTCATAATTATTAGTCCGATCGCGAATGTAGTAAGTCTTACTACAATTTTGGCCAGAGAGAATGGGACACGTTCGATTGTCAAACAATTAAAGATTATATATGTTCAAAGCGACGTCTTGATATTAATCGAAATTTTCAAGAACGACAAAATCGTACGATTGAAAATATATAAAATAGATCAACCTAATTATGTTACAGCACCGTCTCTCTCATAGGATACCGTAATGAAACACATAAGAGTTGAATCGACGATGCTGAAATTTATATGTGTTAAGTATTGGAGGTAGCATCCAAGGTGTATCCAAGGTTGTCTTACTGAACAACTGGTCGATGATCAGGGTACCGAAAGATGAAAGAAAGAGCTACAAGTTGCTGTCAAATTTAGCAAAACTTTGCTTAATAATTTGAAATCAAATTATGAGATTAAAGTACTTTCAAAGTGCACAGGCAATGTTATTGTGATAACGTTTGTAATTTGGATAGTGATAATCACATATAAAAACAGCAGGTTGTGGACGCAAGACATCTAAAGAGAGGTCGTGTCCCCACCGAACTCTTAGAAACACAAAGGGAGAGAATTTATGTGCATGAAATGCTCAATACTTATGAATTATTTCGATCAAGTGCACTCAGAGGAAATGATTCACTTAGTCCCCGGCTAGCTTGCAAGGCAAAGGATACATGTTTTAAAGTCTTTCTTAAAGATTTCGATAATTGCTACTATTGAACTAACGGCTTTATGTTTTTTGCTAAGGCGATATACATTTAGTCGTTTGTATTCCTTGCATTGTCAAAATAAATCTGTAAACAGTGGCAGCGTGATACACAGCCGCATCAACATTATACGTTAAGTATACTCTACGATTTTATGTATATAAAGTAGCTTAGGATGGTCGGATTCAATTGAAAACCATGGCCCGATGGGAGACCGTAGGAAGGACAAGGGAAATAACGGGCAAGGTCGTGAAATCAACCCGGTCGGTAAGTACGTTTCGCCCGTCCTTTGGTCCATATTTCTTTGGTTTTAATCGCCTGTAATGTCTCTGGAATGAAATTTAAAAGACCCATTTCGCCCCAACTAACTAATGCACTAATGGCACGTTCGTCCTTTCTTTACAGCACACAATCCTTTCAATTTGACGCTCAAGTGAAGCTCGAAAATTAACAACGTTAAAAGTTCTATGTAAACATATGTATATGGATATACCGACATAGTCGTTACATTTCTGCATGCAAACTTTCTGTTCTTAAGTGAGAATGAAATAAAAGCTTTACACATTGCCTCCATTGCTACCGATGGAAGTAATGGTAACATTGCAATACACATAATTTTTCCAAAATATTCGTAAACGTACCTATCAACATAATCTCGAAAGTTACATTATTTAGGTCACAATAAAAAATCAAAATTTTCAATCGCAAAATAACAAGTCGTTAATATATTTACGTTAATGCCTTTCGCGTTTATTCTTTTCAATTGCTTAAGCACTAAATTTCGTAACATTGGTATTTTTCAATAATATTATTCTTTTAGTTTTTTTATCTATTTATTTTATTTTTTATTTATTTATTCTACTTACACAGGAACTCAACTAAAACAAACGACAGTCGAGTTCAAATGACTCTTAAAATAAATCTTAAAATAATTATTATTAAAACTTAGTATAAGTACAATAAAACAAATAAGAAGAAAAAAAGAAAAAAAGCATGTATACAATTAGCACAGACCCACACCCACAACCGGTGCAGGACCAAATAGCAAATTTTGTTTTACAAAATATATATAAGCTTTATTTTAATTAACAAAGACACTTTCTCTCTTTAAAGCATTCAAGATAAAATAAACTTTTTTGTACGTTCTTTGGTATTGCTAGGATTTGCAAATAACATTGTAGTTCCCTAACCTTGTCTTTGACTAAAAGAAATTATAGAGTTCATTTCAAAAATCTGCTTCCCTGCTTGCAACAAGGGTTGTCGTTGAAGCGTTGCCGTAGAATCTTTAAATTGAATCAAAAAGCTTAATTAGAGTCGAAAATTTATGTAAGCACTAACAGGAGAAAAGTTGCCAAAAATGAATTTGTGAAGAATTTCTATAAATTAACGAATAATGCTGCTTATGCCGAAACAATGGAAAATGTTGAGAAACGTCAGGATGTCCGCTTAGTTAGCGATATATTTGATTTGATTTAGATGATAGGATTTGCATGGGCAAATTATGAAATAAGTAATCAAGTATATAAGAATAAATGTGAAAAAATTAATAAGCAATGAAAGTTTTTTGGTTTTTTCATTTAAATTTTAATTATAATCATAATAATAAAAAAAAAAAATATTAGCAAACATGTTCATGTGGTTTTATAAATTTTAAGCGAAGTAATTGAGTTTTATTAACCCAAGAACTAAGAGTTTTATCAAACTCTGGTCATTTCAAAAAAATTTACTCCCCTTATCCTTCAATATCTTTTTCACTAACTAGTCATCCTTATCAGAAATTTTTGCATTTCGTGTTCATAAAATCGTCCAAATAAGTATGATAATGGTTAATTTGATAATCTTTCGTCGAATCTTTAAAGTCTTTATTAAAAATTTCGTCACCCGGTCAGTCTATATATTTTTTGGAGAGATGTTTCTTCTGTATCATGGCCTTAATTATATTCGGTAAACGATTTTACTGGTTATGCGAAAGCACATTTTGAAAATACGTCAACCTCAAACAAAGGATATTTGTAGTCTTTATTTTGTTTTTGAAGACGAATTAACTCAATTAAATGAATGTGCTGGGTATCATTAACTCATCTTTGAATCAATTGTCTTAAGACCAAATTTTGTCTGGCTGGTTTGTAAATCTTATTAATTACTTGAATTTTACTCATATTTAGGCATTTATTTTTTCAGAATTCTCAAATGTAGCTTATGAATCTTAATATCCTTCCTAATCTTTTCTCACATCTTTCGAGAAATTTCGAAACATAATCTTAACAGATAAATCTCAACATCAGCGTCGATAAAAATGGAGATATCAGCTAACGGAACATCAGTCTTATTTCATTCCACGCGCTTTGGTAAAAAATGTTTATAACAAACGCACGAGATTTATGTTTGTAACATAGTATTCCAACATAGAGAAGTTGATAAAAAAATTCCAATCCGACTAGTCAATCTCCACGTTTCAGCGTCAAGAGTTATTTTATGTCTGTTTGATTGACAATCAACAGAAGGTGAAAATCGACATTTAATTGTACTTTTTAAATTGATAAAATATTCCATGCCATGGTCTTGGTTTTTTTTGGCAAACGCGATGTTTTCTGAGCACTTTGCGATATGTGAGATCTAGTACTAGTACTGAAGTGTTTGAAGTACTGTGTGTTTTAGAAAACAAGCCGAAGACTATATAAAATCGGCACAGCATTTAACAGTCACTCATTAAGCTAGCATAACTAAAACCACATTCGCGCTTGTTGATTTCCAATATTGTCATCATTATCATCGTCACCAATAACAACAACAGCAGTAGCGCCGATAGCTCAACGATCATAAATTTAGTGTATTTTTTTTTAGCTTTTAATTGATCATGTGCATATTTGTATTTACATGTACTTGTTTGCTAACTTCACTTGCATTGTGTTATCCATTTAGGAATTGTTTTTGAGTGTGACATATTTTTATTTTTTGCTTAGCATTTTTCGACATGTAGTGCTTTATGACACCATTCCGAACAAAAGCGGGCTCTGAATCTGAACGATTCGTAACCTGCTGGTTGTGCGAACGCTTTTTTTCTAAATGTGCAGGTATTAAGGGACGTGCTGCAGATGCAATCCTTGATCCTTTGAAGAGTTCACGCACCTCATGTCCCGCCTGTAGAAAACGGGATATTGACTTTTGCAGGTTATTCGCGGAAACAAGGATTGGGTTCTCGGAACTGAGCAAATATCTAGCTTCTTTGTATGGGAAGTTTGAGAAAATCGAGGTAATTTTCAATGAGTGTCGTTATTTTGAGCATTCTCCTTCTCCTCTATCCGGTACAAGAGTGACTCGTAGTGTAGCGTCTAATACTTCATCCCCGCCTTCATCTAAAGCTGATTCGTCAACTCATCTGAGTGCTTCTTGCCTGCGAAGAACGTTAGCATTTCCGGTGTCGTTGAGAAAGCCGCTAATAATAAAAAAGTTTCAAATAAAATGGGAAGTCCTCCTCGCTCTAGCTATGCTGAAGTGGCAAGGGACTCTCCTCCTAGTGGTGCCATCCATGCTACTCATTGCTATGTACATTGGCAACAAATATTATTAAAATTAAAAATTCCGCTACTCACATTGGGGATTCGGGGGGGTCTGTCGATCACCATACTACGCAAGTCGCACAAGCTGCACTTGCAAATGTGGTCACTCCCTCTATATTCCCGCCAACTCAGAAACCTAGTAGGGATTGATAAAATCCTCATTGCTTGTTAATCGTAGATATTTTTTTAAGTTTGTCAAGTCCAAAAGAAAAAACCCCATATAACCGTCGCATATTTCTTTCAATGGCTCTGAGTGCTTTGAGTCATCAGAGCCTCGATTATTTTTGCCGAATACTTCCGATAAAATTTTTTAACTGCCAATTCCGATTCACCTGTCAGCTATCCGTATCCCATATCCAGCTCGGTTTTGGTGCCTAACTTGGTCATTAAGAAAATGATTTTTTAGATGGTTTAAGGTCTCTAAAATAAAGTTTTGTGTCTGATAGGATTCTATAATGTATGCGTAAAACATACTCTGTTGAACTATGTGGTGTTATTTCAATGATTTTTAACCAGTCCATGAAATGAAGAGCAGTTTGCTTATTGCAATTCACAAATATGGAAATAGACATCACGTTAGCGACCATAAAGGCAACGCCAAGTTGAGTGTCTTACCTAAATTTTTTGAACGAATTGTTACTCAGCATCTACATTTTCCTATTACATCTTATATTTCTGCATTCCAGCATTGTTTACGGAAAGGAATATCAACTATAGCGAATCTCTTAGATTTTACTTGCCATGTGTTCAAGGCTCTTTTTGGTGGCACGGACGTCGCGTATACCGATACCAGCAAGGCGTTTGACTTAATTAACCATAATTTGTTAATCTTCAAACTGCAGGCCTCTGGCTTGTCTTTGTACTTATTGGCATGGATAAGCTATTATCTGCATAACAGATCAATCAAGGTTCTGTTTAACTTCCTCGCCTCAGATGAATTTCCCGTGGCATCTGGCGTCCCTCAAGGCACCCGTGTAGGACCCCTACTACTTAATTTATACTTTAACGATCTCCTCTCAGAAATTAAATCCAGCCAGGTCTTAACGTACCCTGAAGATATTAAAATGTTTTCTTTCTCGTCCTTGGAATCACAATCGTATTAGCTTCAAAATACGGAAGGTGCAGATCAAGAACAAAAGTCTTAGGAGTTATGAATTACATCTGATCTTACCAATGACTTAATTAAAGTGGCCCATAGGCAACGTAACCCTTTCGACGGATCAACAACTGTATCTGCAGCACGGCCGCTAATACCTGCACACTTTGCACGACGAACACGTTCGCAAAACTAACAAGTAATGAATCGTAAAAAGCACTCCCCGAGCAATTGTAACAAACAAGATAGGGAAAAAAAGAAAAATCAACAAATTTGTCACGTACACGGAAATGATCTTTCACATTAGATGCAAACATCGCACTTTTAAAGATACAGTAAATAAAGATCAAACCAAGAGAAAAACTGAAAAAACGCAAGAAAAAAAAAAACAAGAATGGGACTTATTGACAACGGCGTCAAGTGCTAATCGCAAAAACCAAAATGAATACTGTGTTTCTGGGGGTACTGCCGTCAAGCAGACGTCATCCGTACTAGGAAAGATAGGATTCACAGGTAGAAAATTTTCAGTTCTTAAGAAAATAGAAGGAAAAATTTGTGACGTGAACAGAATGTCTAAAATTAAACCTTCAGAGGATGGTTTCTTTTATTGGGATCGTGCAATCGCGGATAGAATATTAAGGATACTTGGTTATCCTTAATATTCTGGAAAAAATGCTATAAAAATCCTTGCAGTGAAGAACAAACCAGACATATTATGGGCGATAATACATAGAATTTCATCAGAGTTGAAAATATTCTTTTAAGAAAGAGAAAAAAGGAATAGATCAGTATTGAACAGGCAAGTGCGATGGTTTTGTAATAGTGGCATAGGTTTTATATGTGTATGTATGCGTGTATTAAGCAAGTGGTGGCAGATCTGATAATAACTTAGCGGACAATACGGCATATTCGTATTGACCAGCGGACATACGACAGATGAAAGACAGAAAACGGATAATGATGTAAAACAGATAAATAATGCGACAATGTTCGCCACCTAATTTTCTTTATCCTTTTGCCTTTTCTATGATTATTTTCCCTCCGATTTCTTTTATGTAGTTTTTTCTGATTCGATGTCTTTTGTACGTCTATTTAAGCTTTTGACATTTCTTCCTTTATTGCAGACAATAAGGTCATATATGCTTTCTGTGTTCATTCTCGGGTATTGTTCCATTAAAGAAGTCTATGTGCTTATGGTCAACAGTGCTATATTTTGTCAATTATAAAATTTTACTATTCTCATAATTTTTTCCTCGATGGTATCACCTTTATTTCTATCATCATGTCTAAAGAATTTCATATGTTCTTTCATTGTATTGTGTAACCGCTCAACATAGCTTACTGTTGATGTGGAATCTAGTTCCATATTTTTCTTGCATAAAAATTGTAGCATAGAGATTCTTTTGAATCTTATTTTATTGTGTTTTATAATTTTTCTTATTTTTCCATATGTGCCGAATATGTACAGCAATTTAGCTGTGAATTCGGTTCAACTTCGATCATTTATTTAGTAGGTTATAATAAATTTGGCGATTTTGGCAATCATCGCCGTGAATAATTTTTTGTTTAATGTATAGAAGATGTCAATGCGGACAATTGCTCAAGGGTGTCTCCTGCTTTCTACGGGAGTTTTGTTGGTCTCTGATACTTCTCTAGTGTGCCTATTTCGCATATGCCTATAATTGTCTGTCAATTGCATTCATTACCGTCTCCTCCGGAATCTATCGTGGTAATGCGTCAGCGTTACCGTTTTTTGTGCCTTATTTTTATTTGACTTCGTAGTGAGTTCTTACAATATCTTTTTTATTTTTAACACATTTTCAAAAGTTGTAACGAGTCTTCTTGGGCAGGATAAGCTCACGGCTCCATCGGGACTCCTTCCAAGAAATTTATATCAGAAAAACTTGGCCCTCCGGATTTGCGATTAATATTTGAAAATTTGATTTTTTTATTTGTTAGCGATTTTTGTTTAAGGAGATTGGAGGATAAAAAAAACCAGCTTAATGACCCGACTCTCGTTTAACGCTTTCTTTTTTTTTCCTTTTTTTATTCGTTATGTACGATTATTATTTTCTTTCCGCGTTTTCCGTATCGTGAGATCTTCTGAAAAGAAACGGAATACGTCACGGGTGTTACAGCAGTCAGCTTTGGCCTACAGGGCCGCTTGTCCGTCCCTAACCGTTTCACGTCGTAAGAGGGGGTACCCATTCAGGGATAGCGGCTAAGCCAAACCTGCCATCCCCTATCCGTAAAGGTCAACAGTCTTTTCAGTCATTCAGGGATGACGACTAAGCCAAATCTGCCATCCCCTATCCGTAAAGGTCAGCAATCCTAGTAGTCATTCAGGGATGACGGCTAAGCTAAGCCTGCCATCCCCTATCCGTAAAGTAAAAAAAAAAGCCAAAACTAATAGTAAAGTCAACTGGTAATGTAGTCCGTGTTCACTTACCTCTGGCTGCTGTAACACGATTGAAAGGCTGAGCGTGCTGCGACGCGCTCTTTCATAGTTGCGATCACCATCGCGATCACCGTTACATCGATTTTTTGCTTATATTTGTGTTACAATCTCAACACTCACTTGCATGTGTGTTGTAACAATATTCTTATGCTATCTATTATTATGTATGCTAGCTGAGGTCTAATCAAAGATGTTTACATGCAACTAGGTTATCATCTCAGCTTCTCTTGTATAAGTATTATGATGCTAGCCTTATGTATAGCTCATTGTTAATACTACCTTAAGTACCAACTCGTATGATCTTATTGCTAGTGCTGGCTTAGCTAGCAAAACGAATGATTTTATAAGCCGCAGAACCGTTAAGCATGTCTGCATATGATGCGTACCATATCAACATTTATAATTTTATAAACCCTTCTTTTCTATTGCAATGTTTGCTTGTATGCATTTTTTTTATGCCTATCTTATTGTTATTGCTAATCTAGGTACCGAATTGTATGATTTTTGTAATCCGTTGAGCATGATTTTGCAAAGCCACCAGCCCGTTAATTCGGTGCCTTTGCAAACTATGGATAATTCAACACTACCGGTAGTTTGTTAGCAATTAAAAACAACTATTAAAATGTTGCTCACCGGATTACAACATGTTTCCTTATAATGTTTATATGTGCCCTACTTACGTATACATTTTCTTGTGGGACAATGTAAAGACTTACGTATATGGTTTATATGTATCCTACGTAAGTATATATTTATTTACATGTTTTATTGTGCATGTATATTGATCATATGCTGACGTAAGGAGAGCAGATATGTAAGGTTATTCATTCTCTCGTGCGGAGGGACAATTCAGACTGAGTGTTTTGGGTTCTAAGGGTAGACATTTGCACGGACGGATTTATTCTTAGTAAGGAAGCAAAACGCTTCCTTACAAAGTAAAAACTTAAAAATCAATATTTTTCGACAAATTATAATCAAAACAACTAAAAAAAACTATAATGTGTATAAAAAAGTTTATAATACAATTTACGTTACATTACTCCCCTTCCAGAAAATTATTGGCGAAATTAATTGTGACGTGTTTCTTTGTTTCAGTGTTATGAATTTTGTGCTGTGTAATCAACTTTTCAACTATAGCAGTTAAGACTGCACCGTCAATTTCAGCGTTAATATATCTCGCCCTTTTTGAAACGACTTTAGATGGGCCATTATATGGTTATTGCGTAAACTTTTTGTTTGTAATACGAACAAAAACATATTCACAATTTTTCAATTCATTGAAGAGACAAATTTTTTTCGCAGCGTGCATTATGGTTAATTGCCGATCGGACGTTCTAGAAGTGTTCGCCAAGGTTGTTAAAAATATTTGAACAATTTGTGTCGAAAGTTGCGACCAATAATTCAGCGGATTCGAGGAACTGGTAATTCTATGGCAGCTAAATAAAAAATCCACTGCGTGAATTAACCCGCCGTAAACGTAGCTCCCCGGTCGCTAGTTACGAACCTACCTCTGGGGATAAGAGTCCGAATAACAAATGACTTAGTATGTCGATGTACCTTTGATTTTTGATAATGCATACATGACTGAGCCAAATGTTGAGTTATTTATTGATACCTGGCCACAAACAGTTTGTTAGTTAATAATAGTAGTTAGTTATAATGAGTCGTCGTGTGAGTCTGGTTGAGATATTTTATAAATTTTTCTCAGGTTTTGTGCCACGCATGGCCTAGGAGATACGCTAACGCATTTAGATACAACTTTGAAGCTCAATACAAGATTTTTGAGAATTTTAAATTATTGTACTGTTTCTTCAAAACATCTTTTTGACTGGCTAGCGATATGGTGTTCGGCAAAAAGCACTTTGAAATTGAAGTCTGTAGACTTGAGAGCATCGACTTCAAAAGCTCGCGAAAGTGTATTTACCATGACATTAATGTACCCGTGAAGGTCATTTGCGATTGTGATATATATTCCATATGACGGATCTGTCTATTTTAGATCTTAAATCCATTGTTAATGATTTATGTTCAATAAAGATAGTAAATTGCCCATCCTTATTTATTATTTATTATATGTAAGCCATACTTTTGAAACCGATTGTGTACTGACGTTAAATGTGTCAAACGTTTTGATGCTCAGCTGCAACCAGAACATCATCGATATGTATGGAAATGTAGTCAAGTTCCCTGAATACTTCATCCATTAAGCTTCCTAATTTTTTTTTTATTTTTAACCTAAAGGTTTTATGCGAAAGGCTTGCAGATGTTGCAAGCGTGTCCTTTGGAAAGTTTAGCTCACTTCCAAATTCTTTTGCAAATATCTAGGCGATATGTTCGCTTTCTGTAACGGCATAACTTCTACCACAGATACTAGACAGTTGGGCAAACGGACAGATAGACAGGCTAACAAGCCAATATGGTTAGGCGCATTGCAAATGGGAAACTGGCGAACAATTTATATACTTTGTGGGGTTTTTAAACATTGTTTCTGCGCGTTATAAAGGTACTGAAAATAAGAGTCAATTTTGATACACTATAATATCGGATAGGTGTAATAAATTTTTCCAATTTACTGCAGCTTCGCTCATAGAATTTACATTTAAATTCAAACACATTTATCTGCTACAGTTTATGAGCAATCTGGGAAAAGCAACTTTTTTATTATTTTGAAAAACTGTGGTGCTCTCACTTTAAGTTCTGCATATTTAACCTTCCCCTAATAAGTAGTGGTGACTATGGAATGTTTTCGCATGTTCAAGCGTATAGTATTAAATATGCACATGGTTGGTCGCATTTGCTGGTTACGTTACCAACCGTATAATGATACCAAAGTCAGTTAAGATCTTAACGGAGGAAACTTGAAGACACAAACAAGAATTTCTGTATTAGCCGGAAGTTACGTATCAGAAGGTAAAAATAGTCTGTTGGTGATATGTCCCCTGTAAGTTAATCGATTATGTTATTTGTCTGTTCGAGCTGTTAGATGGACTGTGAATCATTTTTGTAGGAGCAGTTCACAAAGTTGAACGAAAATAATATATAAATAATGGTATAAATAATTATATATATCTATATACACACACATATACATATATACTGTGAGGACCCAAAGTCGTACCCTCGTTTTGGCCTCACGGATTCTCCGTCCCTAGGGACGGGGAGTGCTAAAATAAGAATAGGCTAAGATAGAATACGTAGTAGTTTAGGCATAGATTAGGAAATAGAATAAGAAATAGTCTAAGAACAGCTTTAGGAATAGAATAAGCAATAGTTAGGATTAGAGTAAGTAATAGAATAGGGATAGCATAACATAGAATAGGAATAGATTAAGATAGGATGGGGTAGAAGAAGAATAGCGTAAGTATAGGTTACAAGTAGGTTAGAGAAAGTTAGTTTAGTCAGTCAGAGTTAGGCTCTCGAGCTAACAAGTCGAGTTTGAGACTCGAGAGTAGAGGTTTGGCTCCCTAGCCAATAAGTTGAAGCCTGTGTTCAGTTGCGATCGATAGAGGAATTTGAATTAAAATAAAAGCGACCGCAAGTCCCTACCAAAAATAAATGTCTTGTGGTATTTTTCCTCCCCTGGGCCGCTGAGCTGCCTCAGCCTCGGAAAAGGGACGAAACGTCCTCACAATACATATATATACACATACACATGAATGTATATAAATATATGCACACAAATATACATATGTATTTATATACACATACACATGTATAAACATACACATATACACACACACATATATATGTATGTAAATACACATATACGCATACACACACAGATATCTTTTATATTTCGCTCGTCTGCTAGGCTCGAGAGCCTAACTTCGACTCACTCTTGGCTCGAGGGCCAAACCTCGACTACTTGAGTCTCAAACTCGACTAACTAAACCAATTTTCCCTACTCTACTCTTAACCTATACTTAAACTACTCTTATTCTATTCCTATTCTATCTTAATCTATTTCTATTCTATTCCTATTCTATCTTAATCTATTTCTATTCTATTCCTATTCTCTTTCTATTCTATTCCTAATCTAGTCCTATTCTATTACTATTCTAGCGCTCTCTTCCCCTCTCCAGAGACGGAGAACCCGTGAGGCCAAAACAATACGTACTGTGAGGACCCAAAGGCGTCCCTCGTTTTGGTCTCACAGGTTCTTCGTCTCTGACGGAGGAGTGCTAGACTAAGTTAGAGTAAGAATTAGGATTAAGTAGAGGAGTAAGAACAAAGGGAATCAGAACAATGTGAGAGTAATTGTCTTAAGTAAGGAGAGTTAGTTAAGTTTAGGCGTTGAGTTAGTGAAGTTTACAGATAAGAGTTAGTTGAGTTTATGCGATGAGAGGGTGACGATCGAATTTAGAATAGTGTACATATATATATGTACATATGTACATATATATACATATATATATATACATACATATATATATATATATATATTCATATTCATGTATTCAAAATAAATATATATATATATATATATATATATACATATATAAGTTAAATAAGTTTTTTACCTTGGGTTCTTTTTCTTCAATTAAACGCAAACTTTAAGTTTTTATTTTTATTTAACAAATTTAGTTGGATTTTATTTTGGGAACTTCAGTGGGTGCACTTATTAATGTTATGCAAAGAACTGACTTAGTTTTAGCAAAT
This sequence comes from Glossina pallidipes, assembly GCA_000688715.1. Lineage (NCBI taxonomy): Eukaryota > Metazoa > Arthropoda > Insecta > Diptera > Glossinidae > Glossina > Glossina pallidipes. The sequence goes on from KK500080.1 coordinate 26,874, forward strand.
TGCCTTACACGAAACCTTTGGTTATCCATTAATTGACAGTCAGCATTTTTACCGGAATAATGTTTATTGTAGGGTGCAATATGAGATTGGTGAGAATGTTTATTATAGAGGCAAGGTGAGATTGGTGAGAAATGTTTACGATGCATTTGTAAGATATTCATCATTTATCAAATGCTACAATGTGAGATTGGTGAGAAACGCTTGCGATGCTTATTTTGTTGGAGTGGTTCATGAATTTTTTGTTAAGGTGGTCCTTAACTTATTCATATTGATGTATTCAAAATAAACAAAAGAAACGAAAGCGAAAGTAGTTTCAGGTCAACGGATTTTAGAGAATAAAAAGAAAGTGAAGAGACCATTTCTGTCCATCTGTGTGTTTGTGCTGTGGTTTGCTGACAGTGCCCTGCTCGCAAAAATGGATATGTCGACTTCAAATTTAGTACAAATTTTACGAGTTTTTGCACGCAGGTTGATATTAAAAATAGGGGAAATTGGTTGCAGCAGAAGGCCGCAGTAAAGCGTAAACTGGCGCAAACTCCGTTTCTCTAAAGAAAAATTTGTGGGTTCTACCCATAAATTATGAAAGATAGAAGGCTGCAATTTTCCACGTTTATTTTCCACGTTTATTTTCCGAAAAATTCTATTATCTACATGCAAAACCGAAAAAAAATCGGCAATGCCCACACAGAGTCGCTATAATTTTTTTTCACTTCTTTGAAACTTTATGCTTATTAACCGTAAGGCAAACATGGCAGAATATTTAAAACTATTTTGTACATTTCTCAAATGAAGATATATAATCTGCCTAAAAGTTCTAAAAGACATATGGTGGACAGCACGACCCGGTGGATTAATTTTTTTCTAATAATACTAGCGATATGGATATCAAATCAAAAGACTTGAAAAGTAGAATACGAAAGTGTGTTAATTCTAAATTAATTGTGGTGGGCGTCACGAGATGGTGGACAATTTTTTTCTTAAAAACACTGTCCACATAAAAAAGGGGGTTGTAGAGTGGAGTGCGTAAAGCTAAATGTGTTAATTCTAATTTAGTTATGGTGGATGCCACGAAGTGGTAGATTAATGTTTCTTAACAGTATCGCTCAGTGAAATAAAAGGTGAAAAATAAACTTTAGTCTATTCACTTTTTTATGAAAGATCTTAATGGTGATGGGTATGCGATGTTCGGACCAGCCGAATATGATTTTTTTTGTCTGGCTCTGGGCGTGTTCATATAATTCAATAGGTCAAGTGCACATCGCAGCCGTCGTGTATTTTTTGCTACTTCGATAGCTTTTTCTGCTAAACTGTGTCCATGAGGGTAATAAGCAGAACTTGTTGTACGAGTACATTTTTAATTGAGTAAACAATTCTTTAAATTCTGCACTGGAGAATTGAGCGATGTTATCACTTTCTAAAGGTAGTGGTAGTCCGAAAGTAAAAAGTGTCTTTAAGAAAAACCACAACATCCTTTATGATTGTAAACTTCAGTTTGCTAACTTTGAGACGACGTCAAAAGCTCTTCATGAAAACGATGTTGTAATGGAAAGGATGTATTTAAAAATATAATGGGATCTTCGAGGGGCAGACAGAATCGCCATTTAGTGGAAAAATGTTTGGCGCTTGTGTAATCAACCAGAGTTCTGTTAGTATGGGAGGAACCTTACAAACTCTTGTACTCAATTTCTTTTAATAGAGAGGAACGCTATTGAAGAAAATAGAAGAAAAAGTCTCGCTAAAGGAAATATGCCTATCCAGTCGTAAGCTCTGAATTGATCATGTCAAGTACAGGTCTATTAATAGTTAAACTTTTTGCCGTTGTTAAAATATTCAAGCGAATTGACGCTTTTATCGCGTTCATTTTGGGTTTCGGCGGTGTGCTTTTTTGCTTGTTCAATGACTTGGCCTACCTGAAGCGCTTTCTCCATATTTGTATCTTCCAAAAGGAGGCGTTACCTTTAATTGCTAGGATGAGTTGACCATATAAAATGCTATCGGTTGTGCTGCCAAATTCACAAGCCTTGGTTTGTAGGCAAGGCACAAACGCATCATCAATTCATTGACAATTTCAAACTCTTTTTGTACAGTTTGGTGGAATTCATAGCGCTCAAATATGGTGTTTACTTTTGGTGTGAAGGAAGCTTTGAAATTGCATTTCCTGTGATGGACTACTTATTGGACAATTACAAATCTCAATTGCTGCACTATTAATAACTGACATACATGTAGCTATTTGTATCTTTTCCTTCTTGGAAGTGGATTCAGGGGCTACCTCAAAATATTCGTATTGTTATTTCCACAATTTCCATTCTTTTGCCATACCTCTGTTATGTGTTATGACAAGCAGTTTGGTTGAGCGGAAGAATTTGGCCATTGCTACCGGTTGGATGTTATCTTGTGTCGTTATGACACTATTTAATCCGCGGAAAGAATACCGTTAAATTAGACTTCATTGTTTTACTTGAATCCCGGTAAAATTAAAGATTTGCTTTAAAATACAAGAAAGATTTTAGGACTACCCCTTCTCAGAAAGCTTTTGGTCTTACTCCTTCCTGCGTAATTATTGTTTAATGCTATTTTAGATCTATTTCTCTTAATTTTTAAAATATTAATTTCATTGATTGCATACGCTCCTGCAGCGAAGTGGAAAATATACGTCATTTAGCTAGAAAAGACATATTTTATCTACATGATCTTTTAAAACTGTTAATTTTTTAATTAACTTTTAAATCTTTTATTAATGATTAACAAAGAAACTGTCATTAATCTTTGAAATACCGCGCGTGTGGTTCCTAAACCGAAGGGCGCTCTCACAAATTCATAGAGGGCATCTCCTTCCTTTCTTCCGAGCATTTTGCATATGTCGTTTTCATTGACTTCGATTTAATGAAACCCTTTTGGCAAATCGATCGTAGTGAATTATTGACATCTCGCAAGCTAATCGAGGATTTCGTAGATATTAGGGATGGGGTACCAGTCACCAATTTTCTGTAATCACACAGATAGAAGCGGATTGTGGTGAATTGCTTTATCGGACTATTCCGCTATTCAGCATTTCTTTTACCTGTTTGAGTATCGGTTGTTACATTTAGATTTGCGTGTCCTCAAAAATCCGTCAAAACATTGAATACAGACTTTAGTTTTTTTACATTAAAGTGTCACTTGAAGAGGATCGGAGGCTGTACAACGGCTATTTCGAGAGATATGGGGGTTTTCAATTTTTGTCTCACGGACACTCCACAGACGGTTACCTCTAAAAGAAATACAAGTCCTATACGCTTAAGGGAATAAACGGACAGACGAATCCTACGACGAATGGGCAGATCATTAGACCTGGGCTAATTGTATACTCCGCCCTACCCTTGGTCTCCTTCGGCCCATGATTCGAAATGGGAGACCCCGAAGTTGGGTCCGTTGGCTCTCTCTTATAATAAAAGTAAATTTTAGCACATTTTAAATTTTTCCTTTACTTGTAACTCAATTTAATTCATACCGGTTTTTGATAAGATCGCAAGACAATTTTAATGCCTAACTTAATAATTAGCACTAGCGTAATAATAAAGTTACAACTTGGTATATATGTTTATATAATCAAAATTATCAACATATATTTAATATATACCGAACAACAAACATAATAAGATAATAACCTGACATAAAGGTGGTTTACTGCAGAATATCCTGTGGAAACGGTATGATGTACTAATGAAAATGGTGTAAATGACTGAAGATGTTTCGATGCTGTAAATAACTAAAAATATCAGTGGAGTAGTAGTTATTGAATACATTTTTCTATTATTAGAAGGCTAATCACTTTACGTGGCTACAAGATGTATTTATACAAAAACAATTGCATGAGACTGTTTATTATACCATTAAGCTGATTTTGGGTGAGCGTGGAGATTAATGTTAGCGGTTATTTACAGTATTTTATGTTTTGTATTTTCAATATTCCTGTCATCACGGGTTAAGTAAGGGGTCTATTCGCAATAAAAGAAAGGGTTCTCGTTTTATGGTTGTATAAGTTTTTATTACCTGTCACTGCAGATTTGGTACAGCGTTTTTCGCTACTTAATAAAGGGTTTCCTTTTCCTATAATTTTATATGTTTTTAGTTCCTTCCAGGTTCAGTAACGTGTTTATCGCTACACACTAAAAGCTCTTTTTTTTTCTAAATATGTTTTCTGTTTATATGTCAGATTGGGCAGAACGTTCTTCGCCATATAATAAGGGTACGCGTTTATCATGGATAATTAATCGATTACTTATATAATCTCCTCAATATTTTTGAGGACATCACTCTTTAGTATGCCATAATAGTGGTGAAACTTGCGTTCTATACGATTCATTTATTAGGATTTCCTATTGCGGAAAAAATGGTACTCTGTAAGTAGTTATTATTTTGAAAAGTTTTGAAAATCAAAGATTGTGATTTAATTTTGCGTTTGTTGCTGTTGTATAATCCGAAGTTTATAATGGACGGCGTTGTTCCCGCAACAACAAATTTTAGTTTATCCTTAATGATTACACGGGATAGTTCTCTTCTAAGGGCCTTGCATAAAAATTTTCTCTGGTATCAAGCTTTAGTGTGAACGGACTTCTTCCCTTTCCGAGTCGTTGTCAACCATGTCACATCCATTGGCTTGGGGCTCATATCGATACTATACAATATTATTTGTGTGAGTGTAACTACGATAGTTGGTATTAAAGTTTCCGGGGTTATTATTCACTCTGATGAGGTTGTAGGAGTTCCGGCTGAAATTCGTTGGGTGATCACAGTCGTTAGATTTTGTACAATTATTATCGTGGAGGTTATGATTAAAATTACTATAGTTAATATATTTACTCATTTTAGAAAAATTGGTGTAACACGAACTAATATTTTTAATCTAGAGTAAAATGAAAATGTCGACTTCAAATCTGGTAGAAACATTGGAAGTTTTGCAGGTTGGTGTTGAAAATAAGCCAAATTGGTCAGAGCAGAAGCCCGCAATGGAGCGTAATCTGAAGCCAATGCCGTTTTTTTTTTAACAAAAATTGGTGGGTTTTTGTTAGTTCTTCGGAAATTACAGAAGTTAAAAGGCTGACATTTTCCACATTTACTTCGCGAAACACTCTAGTTTTTACGTGCAAATTGGGAGTTTGGCCGTGCCCAAACAAAGTTACAATTGGTTAAATTTTATTTTTCCAAATTTTTGGGGTTTTATGCTTATTTATTATAATGCAAAGTAGACAGAACGGTTAAAACTATTTTACACATTCCTCAAATGAAGATATGTTATTTGTCCAAAAATTGATTAATTCTAAAATGAATATGATACCAGCGATATGGGTATCAAAAAAAAAAACTTGGGGGGGGGTATGCTAGATCCGAGATTTCTTATTTGGTTTGTTATTATTATTATTATTATTACTATTTTCTTTTTATCTCTATCCGATTACTCTTGTGCACCAAACTTGTCCGACCTCTTCGCTGGTTACTTTATAAGCCCCTTTTACAGTTTTTGCCCAAAAGCAAAACGACAAAAGGATATGGAAATTGATTGTCAACTAGCGCTAAGGTTGAAGCAGTACAGAAGTACATCGCGGTACAACAGTATTATCGCGATGGAAAAATAATTGTTGTGGAGGTCGATCGCGACTCTAAGGATTTGCTAAGTACCGATGAAAAATTTTGTTTAAGCAGAAAAATTAAATCCAGTATTTCGATTTATATTACCATGTGTAAACATTTATACGCATATGTCATTTTGTATCCATAATTTTTACCTTACGAATATTCGTTTATAATTTTTATATTAATTATATTTATATTTTGTGGATGTTTATAGCGAAACTTTAAGTTTGTGTAATATTACGTCTATGGCTTGTCAATTTATATAGCTATTTGTATATATTATCACATATATTTCTTTTTTATATGTCCTTACGTAAATTTTTCCTTTCTTTTTTTCACTGTATAGATATTATGTACGTATTGAAAATGTATTTATTCTGTGAATTAGTACAGTGGGATTTAATTACATGTATTTTGCGCGTGTGTACATGTTTTGTAAATTTTCCTTTCCTTATCCTTTTTCTTCACTATATAGATATCTGCTTTAGTATTTCTGTTTCGTATAAACTTTCAAAAGAATAGAAAGTAAAAATGCTTACTTTGATGGCCGGTTGCCTTATAAGTTGAGTCAGCATGTTGTTCATTGGTTCCTCCGTTGATCATTCCATTAGGCTTAGAAGAACTATTTCTTGTTGCTGATTTCCTCGTTAGTAACTATATATATATATATATATATATATTAGGTCATATTGAAGTCTCTATAGTTTTTTCCGCGGTTTCGAACTTTTTTTAGTAGACTGCTCATTTCAAATGCTTCCAAATTGTCATGTGGTTGATGTTTAGGGCCTCCGCTATTTCCTAACAGCATGCGTGCTGGTCTTGGTCACCGACTCTTTCTATGACTACGGGGTGCGTAGCCGAGCAAAACCACTCTTGGGTCCTTCGTTCACTCATAGTTTCTCACCGTACACTTCACATTTTTTTTTTTTTTGTAACAATTTTACCTATTTTATCAAACTATCTTTACAAAAGTTTAAGCTGAAATGTTACTTTTTAAGCACATGTTCGTTTGTGGCAATCAGGCGAATGTTGTCTGATATATAGTCATCAACACTATCTCCTGTACCATTTTCAATTAGACCTAATATATACATTGTCTTCTAATTCCTCTTATTTCTCTTCTAAAAATTTTGAACGTTCAATAGGAGATTAATACGCTTTAAATACGGAATTTTTTTCAAGTTATCAATAAATATTCCTTTTTTATATGTTTGTAAATCTAAAATGAAAAAAGGAAGGAAAATTTTTTAAAGGGCCTCAAGCCGTGGAAGAACCAATGAGAAACCAAAAATTTAAAAAATTTGATTCAAGCCGTGGAACAAGCAGCGAGAAATTACTAAAATTAGTATCCTAATTACAAAAATTAGGATTATGACAAAAACTTAGTAATATTAACAACACTGGAGCGTTGACTGTGCATACGTTGCTGCTGATGCTGTTAACGATGATAAAAATCTAGTTGCGAAGACTGGACCTAAATACTGTTGGTACGCGCTGGTATGATATGAGAGGTAAAAATTTGATGGATGATACGCGATCTCCTCTTTTTTTACTTGATATTAATTTTGTATGGCATGTTAATGCTTTGACACTGGCAATAACCTCATTACTTTAACGTAAGTAATAATGTCGTTGAGCAAAATACTTACACCGTTATTCAAATTTCACTGATGTTTCTCTTGTTATTATACCACAATTGAGCGTGACGAGATATTATTATTTTGTGATCAATAGCAATGTAATTCGATTCTAGCAATATATTTTTTATTACATTTTCAAGATAATAAATGGTACAAAGTAGATATACAATAAAGAAGCTTCGCATATAAATGCGAATAATTTCGCAGTGAAAAATTGCTTATTCTTCTTTCTGCCCGTAAAAAGAAGATGGTGCCACACTTAATCTGACTAATAAAAGAGAGCCACTTTCGTATTTTCATATCAATCGATTGCTGTCTTTTTTCTGTTTTTGTGTTTTTTTTGTCTTTCGTTTGGGAAGAGGGGCTGGAATTAAGATAGCTTTAAGGTAGCATAAATAGCAGTAAGCAGACAGCAACTGACAAGGGAAATCGGGCATCTCCACTGAAGGAATTCTGATCGGCTGAGATTCAGCAATGTATCATTGATCATCAATATTGGTAATGTCAACATTTTCTGTAATACAAAAAGGCGTTTTCCGTTTTGAGAGTCATCTTTCTTATAATGAGATTTTTGGAACTTTTACCCTTCTTTCGTAGGTAATCAACACAACAAGACTTGTCGCTAGATCAACGATGGTAAAAACATTGAGTTCGAGTTAAAACCGAAATCAGGGCGTACGTTAAAATTTAAAACGGACTCTAGGTGAAGCTTTAAAGTATATAATAATAATATAATATAAAGGACCGAAACAATACGCAATGAATAAACAATGATTCCATATTGTAAAAGATACAAATTGGTAGCATACTTTTTCTTATCTTTCCCCATATGGCCTTTTTATCTTCTCCGAATTACTTAAGTTTATTTATATAGTTACATGATTATAATAAAGAGGAAGCCTTGGGGATAGAACGTAACTAAGCGAATATAATATAATTTGCCTAATTCGGCCCCGCGACTACAAATTATCTTGTGAGAAAACTCTGATGTGCGGCGAGTGTAGACTGGCAGTGGCCAATTCCGTCGACTAAAAAAAAAAGTGCTAAAGCATCCAATATGACAGTAAAAATATCCTCCGCTAGTGGAAAGAAAAATCTAAGCCAATAAAATAGTGACCAAAAAAGATAAGACATAAGAATCGTGTCAATATATAAGAATAAAGTTCACAAAGCCATATAAAGACATTTCACATGTGTAAAACTAAAGAAAAGTTTCCATGATGTTACCAAATATAATTAAATAATGCTATCATATATGAAGCCACTAGTACTAATGCAACGAGGCGCTAAACGTGTTTAAGTTCTACAAAGCAATAACAATGCTGTATAAATGTCATGCCAAAAGATTCTATATAAATCAGCGCCGCAATTCGTAATGAAAATTGTTGCTTGTTCTTCTTGAAGCAAAACGTAAGTAAAGCAAATGTAAAAGGAGCAAAAGACCTGAATGCGTGTTATGAATATTTCGGGGATATCAACATCAGCGAGAAAATCTACCGTGAAGAAGAAGAACGTTCGTGAAAATTTCCGAGACAATATAAATATAAAATAAAAAAAAAAATTGACAAAAGAAAAGGAAAATTATAGCGTGAAGGCAAAAGTAAAAAGACAAGAAAGTAGTGGCCGATAATAGGAAAATTGAAATTTCCAGGCAAACCGTGTGGACCCGAGCCAATTTAGAAACGTGAATAGCCGTTCTATTCTCTCTAGACTCTAATATTCAGCCAAGGAACATAATATCTGGAGCGGGCCAGGGAATTACACGTACGTTGTTTGATTTCTTTCTAGCTTAGGTAATTTTCATTCTTTTTTGTTGTTGGCAATTAAATAAATTTAAGTAGAATTCTGTTCCAACGGTGTAGCGCATCACCTCCTGATTCACCACAGCCCGCATTGGAATAAAAAGAACAGCAAAAGAAAGTTTTTGATTGTATGGATCGCTTTCACGAAAGGCGGGGACTTACCTGACTGGATTTTCGTTAATTTATTATCCGACAATCCCGAAATTAATGATTTTCGTTTCATAGGTGCTTTTGTTAGAATTATTATTATTGAACATTTTCTTAGCCTCCTATAAAAAATTGTTATATTGCCTCTTAAGATTCTATCTACACAGTTTATAATCCGTATCTCTTTTGTTCTTCAACCAATTGTATTCAGTTAATTGTAATAAACATTTTCAACACCTTTGACACTTGTTTTGTTCTTGTCTTGTCCGTTGTCATGTTCTAGTCTGTTCCTATTCTGTCATCCGGCTTTATTAACAAATTTTTGCTCACAATGTATGTCGTTCAAAATTCTTCTTACCTAATATCCCTTCCTCAGTATTCCCATCCAGCTTACAAAATGTTTAAAAAAAGCTATTATGCAAGAAACAAAGAAATACAATAATGTTGTGAGACCAAAACAATTGCTCGACTTTGGTCCTCACACTTCGCTCTCCATTCGGATACCCAAAACCGCTGGCGATAGACAAATTGATGCCCCAATGTGGCTTTCTTCGCGCATATTTCTGCTCTTTTGAATCATTGGTCCTATCATCTCCCTCCAGGTCATTAGTTAGAAAACATATTGGCGTCTCTTACGAGCGGTAATGTCTTGCCTGGTATGAAAATGTACGTGTTGGTGTGGTTGTGGGGTTCGAGCTGATTAGCCATTCCCCGTATAATGTGTCAGGCGGCCAAGCGTAAATCCTACGGTACTTTGGATATTTTGTATTCCACCCCCACGTCAAATTAAATCGTCATCCAACTTCAGAGTGGACAACGGACCGCGAATTTCGGACAGATTGCGTCCATTCAAAAAATGGATGACCTAATCGGCCTAATCGAAATTCGACGACAATAAAGTCTCATCTGGGTCGTAAGTGTCTTGAGATCCCACTATCCACAAAGACGGTTCTGGGGTAATCTCAATTGCGATGGCAGCTCCAGCCGTAGGGATTTCGAGTTCATTAACTTGTAACAATTGTGAAAAGATCAAAGTTTCCACTCGAGATGATCAAAGTGTACTTTCGGCAGATAAAAGCTTTGAATGAATCATGAAAGCGCCGGTGAGCAGAATTCGACTCGGTTATTTAATATACCACTATTCACTTATTCCGGTAAAATTTTTCAGCGATATCATCGGGGTCAGGAAAGTAGTCTTGACGAAAGCTGTATTGTCTGCTTGATTTTGGACAATTTAAGAGCTTTGCGGATGAATTAGATCAAATCTTAAAAATTTCTAAAGGAAATTTTGCAATTGACACCAAAACTGCGAAACATTCGGGAAGGGTCAATGAAGATAATAGTAATGAGCAAGCTTCGCAACAGGTGCCTACAGATCCAATGCAAAAGATGATGCATTGCAGAAGCCTAGATAGGTGAACACAGTCGAATGGTGTGAAAAAAGTAAAAGAGAAAATACCACGCTGGCAGCTGCGGAGTAGCGCAATAACAGATGAATCCTCCACTCTAAATTTATTCACATATCGACCGAGGCTTTATAGAGGAAATTATCCAAAACAAAGTTGCGATCCAAATCACCGTCAATAGCTTCCGTCCCTATGCCAAACAACATCAGTGCACCAAATTTCATCAAAATATCTTAAACATTGCGGAGGTTGCGTGGTTCCGACGAAACTTTTCGACTGCTGGTTTCGATTTTTCAGTAAATTACCCTTATCCGATAACTAACTTAGTTTCAATACCCAATTTGGTTATTTCTGAACATGACGTTTTCAAAGGGTTGAGTTCTCTAAAATACAGTTGTGCGCCTGTACCTTAAATCTTGCGCTATCGAGCTTTGTGCTGTTATCTCAAAGATTCTTGATCAGTCCTTGAACTTAGGTGTTTTCCCTTTGTGTTGGAAGAGTAGTTTTCTTATTCCTATTCACAAAAGTGGGAGTAGACAACTTGTTGAGAACTATAGAGGTATCGCCAAGTTGAATGTCTTACCCAAACTATTCGAGAGAATTATAACTCAGCATCTGGCCTTTGCCATCAAATCGTATATTTCTCCACTCCAACATGGCTTTCGAAAAGGAAGATCTACGGTCATCAATCCTTTAGAGTTTACTTGTCATGTTTTCAATGCTTTTTGCAGTAGCTCTCGCACCGATGTCTTATACAGTGATTTTAGCAAAGCGTTTGATTTGGTTAACCGCAAATTACTTATCTTTAAACTTCCAGCCACTGGCTTCACTTCCCATTTAGTGAAATGGGTACGCTCTTATCGGCATAACACGTCACTCAAGGTTTTGTTTAACTTCACCACCTCACATGAATTCCGCGTTACGTCAGGCGTACCTCAAGGTAGCCACTTAGAACCCATTTTATTTAATCTATACATTAATGATTTTTCCTCAGTGATTAAATCCAGCTAGATCTTAATGTATGCTGATGGTGTGAAACTGTTTTCTTCTTTTTCCCTAGAATCGCAATCACATCAGCTTCAAACTGACCTGAATAATTTAATGGCATAGTGTACGTCGAATAATGTGACACTAACCCTAAATAAATGTAAGAAGCTTCCATTCTCAAGAAGGAAGTCATTCATTACCCGCTATTTCATAGATTCACACAAGTTGGAGGACGTCGAATCGTTCACAGACTTAGGCGTTCTCTTTGACCTTAGGTTACGTTTTAACTTACACGTCGAGTTCTCGTTAAGCAAAGCTAGGTCCGCACTTGGCTTTATTAAGAGGTGGTCCAAAGAGCTTGATGATCCTTATATTACCAAAAGACTGTACATGTATTCGGTTAGACCTATACTTCTGATGTGTGCTCTCCTTCATATAGGTGCTATGTAGATTCAATTGAATCTATTCAAAAGCAATTCTTGCTATTCGCCCTTAGGAATTTGGGTTTGGATTCGTCTGCTTCTCTTCCCCCATGTGAAAATAGGTTGATCCTGTTGCCCTTACAGTCTCTTGAGAAACGTAGATTTGTTCTTGGCGTTTGCTTCGTAATCAAAGTAATAAATGGTGCTATTGACTCGCCGTCATTACTTGGAGAAATAAGTTTTAATGTTCCTACCCGCTTCTCTAGGCACTTTACCTTGGTTAAGGTTAGTCAATGCAAATATAATTATGAACTGTTTAACCCGCTCAGAGTTGTTTGCAAGAACCTAAATGACGTCTATCACCTATTCTCATTATCGGACCCTTTAAAGTCCATTGCTTAATGCACGAGATTTACCAATGTCATACTTAAACTAGCTTTCAACTCTAAATAGTCATTATGACTCGAAAATGAATTGTTGTTAAATATTATCGGTTGCCAAGGTTATGCATGTTTGCGATGGCTTAGGGATTCATTTGCAATTTGGTCCTGCACCGGTTGTGGGTGTGGCTCTGTGGTAATTGTGTACATGCATTGTTTTATTGTACTTATAGTTTTAATAATAATTATTTTAAGATTTACTTTAAGAGTCATTTGAACTCGACTTTGTTTTTAGTTGAGTTCCTGTATAAGTAGAATAAATAAAATAAAATAAAATAAAATAAATAAATGAAAAAAACAAGACGGACAGAAAACCTTCGGTCGAATCAGATAATGATTATGGATGTTGAATATATCCGCACACATTTCATATATCCTTGTACCATAGATGATGTAGGATACAAGAACGTCCTAACAAGCCTATGGTGAACATTAACGCTGTTCAGGCAGAGGCAACCATCCCAAATAGACAAATAAGTCTTTCTTATTCGCAACATCTCTGACGTGACTCTATGTCTGTAAAAGAGGCGCTGAAAGAAAATCGTTATAGATGGACTTTTGATTTGTTTCGTTTGCACTAAAAACGGGGGTTTCTATCAATTTCAGCTGACGGGAAATGTCAGACTGGCAGGAAAATGCGATACGTCTTGCCAGATGGGTTCACACACGGGAATTGACCATTAAAAATTTTGCAAAGATTGAATGCCCATTACTCATTGACGTCTAGTGTGCAATCAACTAAACGAAATATAATTTGAAATCGACTCATTTAGAAAACCGACGGAAATATCGGGAAGTATTTAATGAAAAAGTTGTTGAAAGAAGAATTACCAGAACTGTAAAACACTTAAACAGTAAAACATTGGTTAGCACACTTGTTATCACCATTTGCAAAATTCCAATATGGTATAGTCCCCGAATTATAGGTATTGCATGGATTAAACCAAGTCGATGTAAAATTTGCTTTACGTGGCTTAGGAAAGAACCCGGCGGTTCCATTTCTACCTTCTAACAACCGTCTTAAATTTACGCGCCTTCCAACTTAGAAAATAGGCGTACTTGGTTGAATATCTCGTTTCTTATAAAATTATTACCTGGTAAGTATTATTCACTGTTTTTAGCGAAAGAGATAAATATTCATATTCCAGTAAGAGTAACCCGTAATTACTGGCCTCAAACTCGCCTCAAGCTGAACCAGCCACTTTGAATGGCATGTGAATCTTTTAATGACTTTTATAATCTGCTTGACATGACGCCGTCAGTATTTCTTTAATTAAAGAAGGCAATCCTAATTTAAAATGCCTTACTGTTGCTCCCTGTTGCTATTGCTACAGTTTATTTTTCTTGCTGTATGCTTTTCAATATGAAACTCAGCATTGTAAATTAATTTAAGCTCTCGCAGGTTGGTTAATAGGATATATATAATTAGTAATTATTAATTAATATTTTGAACTCTCACACTGAATAAAAAACAGTATATAAAGGTATATAAACGCTAAGATAAATAGGATTCAAGTGCTTTTTTATTTGCCATTAAAGTATGCTCTGTCTTATGCACTTAGCTGGAATACGCCGTAATATAATTAATTTACTTTGTTTCAATACATGATAATAATAACACTAACACCAATAATCTGTAAGGTTGTTTAAATGGAGTCTCGAATTGGAAGCGTTTGATTTCTATATCGAGCAAAATAGTGGTAGTTAAAACGTTGTACTTGAGACTCTTTCTCGCACGGATGAACTATTGGGTTCTACTAATGGTCTGTTAAATCTTGATTTGGATTCAGAATATTTCTCGTACGAAGAATAAGCACAATTGAAACAAACAATCGAAGACTATCAGTATATCAGTTTGCTTTGTATATCAGTAGATTTAGTATATAGAAGGAGATAAAATTCTTGACGATAGTACATGGACGGTATAGGTGCCTATCAACCTTCGACGTCTTTTAATATCAGCAGCTCATTGTTCACCATCAGCAGGGCGTGGAGTTATGCATAAAGTTTGTAAGCTAAATAAGAAGTGTTATTGACCTAGCATGACAACCGATATACAATTTAAAGTTAAAAGTTGTGGGCTCTGTAAATATAGGAAAACTGGTCGAGGACCACCAGTGAAGCAGTATTAGGGAACAGAATGAGTTTTTCAGCGTTTATTCATCCATTTTATAGGACCACCCCGTAGTGCTAGGAATGGAAACATTTACATCTTTGTCTGTTTAGGTCACTTTTCAAAATACATCGTACTCAAACCAACGCAAATCGCCAGCCTGAAGGAGAGATCAAGGTTTTAGAACAAGAAGTTTTTTACGCAAGCGAAGTGCTATCTGATGACGCATTCGTTGTTGACGATGAACAATTCGTTTTCATGGCTTCCCGCGACTTCCTTCGCAGATATCGGGTGCAACATATTGAGGCTGCTTTGTACTCTCCACAAGTCGATACTGCGGATTGCATCTGCATTGCAAATCATACGTTGCAACTTATACTCCACCAAAAACTAAGAGACATTGAATATTCTCCTTAGCGAAACTGGCTTTCCTTTACGAAGCGCGATTAATAATTCTATTGGTATGACTTCATATTATGATTTATTTGGCTCAAATATGATACAGCATGGATACAGATTCTGACTTCAATGTTCACACATGTCAGAAAAGAAAGAGCTCATAAGAGATCCCGTCCAGAAGACCATCACATCAATAATAATTCTAACATATTTACAATTTTCATTACAATAACAATTATAATTTCAATAACAATTTTAATAGCGTCCAAAATTATAACGGTAACAAGTACCACCATAAATATCAAAAGAATATAAATCCTGAAAAAACCAAGCAATTGTTAATAGAAACATCCAACAACCACTATTTCAACAACGATAGTAATAGAAGGCAATGTAAATGTTTCATTTGCCAGGGAACAGGACATCAATCTTTCGCCCATAATAACCCAAGGCATTCAAGAAGATTCTTTGACAACAATGTTCCAACTAATACAGGCATGAAATATGAAAGCATTCAAGTAGACAATACCACTTTCCCGGCACCAGTGCATGCTAGAAGTAGAATAAACTTTATAAGACGCACCATAATATGCACGCCGAAAAACGTTGTCTAATAGGACAACGTTGTCAATAGGAGCGGTTTCAGGCCAATTTTACACAATCGGGTATATTGAAGTACCAGCCAGTAACGAACGACATCAAACTACAATAGAATACGCAGCCATAGTAGGAAATGAAATATTAGTGGACGTAGACATGGAGTTACGTTCAGACCTAAAAATAACAATACCCAAACTTCATCCCTAGGAGAAATTAGCGGCAAACTTCTAAGTAAAGAAAAGTAAAAGTATCCAATAAACTTAAAACGTCTACAAACAAATCTCCAAGAAGAAACTACAGAATCAAAAAAAGAAGCTAAAATTAAGCTCGTAAATAAAAAGTATTAAGCAAAAATCAGAAAGGAAAGGGAAGTTAAAGTGGAAGTAGAAGAGGAAGAAAAAGTACAGAAGGAAAAAAAAAACACGACGAAAGTAAAATAAAAAAAGAAGAACAGTTTGAAAAGAAGACAGACAAAATTCCAAAATATACTTTGAGAGCAAAATCCAACAGTAATTCCATTTACGAACAATAATCGAACAATAACGATACTTTTAATGATCTTAAGAGTAACTTTTGCTATTGCGTGCACTACACCAAATCTTTGAAATTTCCATAAGCAGCTGAGTTTGACAACTTTGCGCGCTCGCTATGGTCGCGATTTTTATTTTGTGGGCAGAAATTTTCCAATTTTTTTTTATTATTTTGCTTTATTGCCAAGTGTTCAAATATGTTGAAATATATTGAATTTTTTGTGGTGGTATTCATTTTAATTTTTTCGATCACCACTTGTTGCCCTCATTAATTTTGTTTTTGTGTATTATTTCTTCCGAACCTCTGCGCTGCGTTGCGGTGTTTACATTTTTCTCTTTGTTTACTGTTTCTTCGATAGTGTGAAGTTTGCGAACAAATTAAAAGCATTCTCGAAAATTTGACAAACTTTTTTGTTTTTCCGTTTTTCACAATCTCTATTTTGTCTGTTGGTTTCTGACAAGGAGTGTTTGTTTACATCATGTTGAACCAAAGGAGGCTATGATTATAAACGATTCGTTATCTGTTGGCATTGCGAGCGTTTTGGTCATGCGAACTATGCAGGTGTCACTGCCGTGCTGCAGACGCAGTCCTGGATCCTTCGAAAAGATTACGTTGGCTATGTATTGACTCTAGAAAGCGGGATATTGACTTTTATATGCTTTTCACGGCCACAAGGAATGGGTTTTAACTTTTTTTCCGTTTGGTTTGGGATTAAGTATAAATTTCGTGATATTGTACGAAAAGTTTGAAAAAATTAAGACAATCATCGATGAGGGTCGCTACCTATAGCACTCATTTCCTCTATTATCTCCTCAACTCAAAATCCCTGTGAATCCTATCGCTCCTGACGGCAGTTTAAAGAGTTTAAGGGTCCTTATATTACAAAAAGGCTACAAATGTGGTTAGATAGACCAATAATTGAGTATACCACTGTGGTCTGGTCTCCTACCTATAAGTGTTTTATAGTTTTAATTGAATCCGTTCAAAAGCTATTCTTGGTGTTTGCACTTATGAATTTGAGTTGCGAGCCGCTTGTCTCTTCGCCTCCTTATGAAAATAGATTGCTTTTGTTATCCTTACCGTCACTTGAGAAACGTAGATTTATTCTTGTTGTCTCTTTTTTAGTTAAGTTAATTAATGGTACTATCGATTCGTCCATATTGCTTGGTGAGATAAGGTTTAATGCCTCTAACCGCTTCTCTAGGCACTTTGTATTCATAAAAGTAAGCCAATGTAAATTCAGCTATAGGCTGTTTAACTTGTTTAGAGTTGTTTTTAGAAACCTAAATACCGGACTGTTCAAATTTTATCAAAACAACTTTGCTTAATACGCGAGATGTACCTATGACGTATTTAAGGTATTTTTAATCTTAATATCTGATTATGATTGGAAAACTAATTGTTGTTCACTGTATCGATTGCCGAGCTCATGCATGTTTGCGATGGCTTAGGTGTTCATTTGGAATTTGATTCTGTACTGGTTGTGGATGTGCTCTTGTGTTAGTTGTGTACATGCTTTTTGTCTTTTCTTTTATTCCTTCTCATTTATTTATACATGAATTATTATTTAAGAATTATTAAATTTTTTTCCTTATATCTCCTTAAATACATTATACTAGTTTTTGATATTAATTAGTATAAGATTTACTTCTAAGAGTCCATTGAATTCGACCGTTAATTTGTTTTAGTTGAGTTATAATGAAGTATAAGGCAGAAGGTTTATAAAGACTTGAGTACAATTATTTTGGAGTATGCGACGTTTCGATATTTCAAAAAAGAAGGAAGAATTTCTTTTTATTTTAATGGTGGATTTTGTGACTTGATATGTAGAAAAATGTGATAAAATTCAACATTTAATGATTTGTTTGTTTTCAAAGGAGAAAATTTTAGTTGAAAAGGGAAACAACCTGCTAAATTTCAAAATTGTTGGACGTCTTCAAGAGAACAACAAAATAATTTTTTTTCCTTACTCCGCGTGGAACTTGTGGACAAATTTTATTTTTCGCCTGGTTAAAAGATAGTCCCTGATTTCAGCGAGTTATAACGTGTGTCTAAGAAAAGAAAAAATGTATCTGAGAAAGGAAAGGATTGCTTTAATTTTTCATTTTTAAATAAAAAAAGCAAAACAGAAATTTTAAACATTCATTTACTTGAGAAATATAATAAAAATCAAATCAAAATTGAAACTGTTCTTTTATGTCTACGCGGCGAAATAATGCGTTTTTGTATACATTTGTTCGCGATGATTAGATTATTACTAATATATTGTTACGGAAATCCCAAATCCACTTCATTCTAACTCATTTTCCCAAATAATGATTTCCCTAGAGGGGAAAAACTCAACTGCACATTCGCGGCGCGTCACGCAGCTGCCGGCCGAGGAAAACGGTTAGCGGAAAAGCAGGTTAACGGATTAAAAATGAAGCCGTGAACTTAGATATTATTATTATTATTATTATAATTTTAGACTAATGAAATAAATTCTTAGACTAACCAAAAAGACATTGAGCACTAGCAACACAGGCTATCGGCTCTAATTTAAAAAATTACATTAGATATAGAGCCTAGTAGTTTTAATAAAGTAATATATTGAATTAATATTCTGTTCTGAAGCTGATTTTAGAAAGTCCAAACGGTTAATCTTTTTAAATGCGAATTGTCGAAAATGTTTGGATCTTGATTTTCTCGACATTTGTTAGATATAAAGGTGGAATTAAATGAGGGTTAATAGAAGAGTAGTGTTGATGATGGTATTGTAGATTTTCTTCTGTAATTTTCTCTTTAACTTTTCCTCCAAAGTATCTTTGAAGATTCAACTTTTCCATGCCATCATCCATAATTAGAGGTGCAAAAGCAGCATACTTTGCCGCTCGATCAGCCTGTTCATTTCCCAATAAACCCATATGATTAGGAAACCATAACATTTTAATTTTTCTGCCGGGTGATATTATTATATTCCTTAATTTGTTGATGGTGCTCCATCTCGAAGTCGAAGGATTCCGAATAGCTTGTAATACAGAGAAACTGTCAGTAACAATGAAGGTTTTGAGTTTGTTTTTATGGGCAAGGTTCACAGCGTGAAGAATAGCTCTGGCTTCGGCTGTGAAAGTTGAAGTAGTTTCGTGAAATATGTGATTGAGAAGAACCTGTCCTGAAGCATCTACCACGGCACAAGCAGGAGGCAGACCAGAAGATTTTGAGCCG
This sequence comes from Glossina pallidipes, assembly GCA_000688715.1. NCBI lineage: Eukaryota > Metazoa > Arthropoda > Insecta > Diptera > Glossinidae > Glossina > Glossina pallidipes. Next base: position 46,181 of record KK500080.1, read on the forward strand.
TCTGTATATAAAAGATTCGACCGGTACTCTCCAGTACTCGGGTTTTTTCTGCTATTGGATTTCTGTAAACGTAATTTGGAGTATCTTCTTTCTTGTGTATAGACAGCGAGATGTCAAAGGAGCAGCCTTTCAAAATCCATGGAGGCTTAACGCCAAAATAGCGGAAAACTTTTAAAGGAATGTCCAATCCCTTTGCGAACATACAACCAATAGTCAATTGCAGTTGGTGACTTTGGAATTTTCTTCGCAGTAAAAATCTTTCTCACGTCATCACCGAGAAGAGATTTGTTTGAATTAAGAAACTTGGCGACAATTTTAGCTTTTAACTCATAAAGTCTATTTTCTAAAGTTGGGAGACCAGTTTCAATTATAATATTTTTTATGGGCGTCGTCCGAAAAGCATAACAACTTGCTCTGAGGGCTTGGTGATAAACCGGTTTAAGGATGTTGATATTAGATTTGCAGCTATTGCCATAAATTATCAAAGCGTAGTCAATCTTGCTTAAAACAAGCATTTTGGTAAGATAGGCAATAGTGTTAATGTGCGCATTTCTTTTCCAAACAAGGTACTATATGAAATTCACCCTTGTTAAAATAGAATTTTTTAATCGAAGACAGTGTGTTTTCCAACGATAATTGTTGGAAAACGTGAGCCCGAGGATATGGAGCGTCTGCACGTTTAGTGCTGGTAAGTCGTTAATATGCACCAGTAGATTTCCTGCATCACACATGTGTTTTCGACCAATATGCATTTTTTTTTTATTTTTGTATGGAAACTTTAGCTCCTGACGAGTTTGCCCATGTGGAGATCTCCCGTCCAATAAGTTCAAGGATGTTGATTGCCTTCGTGTTATCTTTTTCTTTTGTAAAAATGTATTGTGAGGACCCAAAGTCGTACCCTCGTTTTGGCCTCACGGACTCTCCGTCTCTGGGGAGGGGGAGTGCTAAAATAAGAATAGGCTAAGATAGAATAAGTAGTAATGTAGAAATAGATTAGGAATAGAATAAGAAATAGATTAGGAATAGAATAAGGAATAGTTTAAGAATAGTGTAGGAATAGAATAAGGAATAGTTTAAGAATAGATTAGGAATAGAATAAGGAATAGTTTAGGAATAGATTAGTAATAGAATAAGTAATAGCGTAGGAGTAGAATAGGAATAGGTGACAAGTAGGATAGAGAAAGTTAATTTAGGGAGTGGAGGTTTGGCTCTCGAGCCAGTCAGTCAATGCCGGGGTCTCGAGCCGGCAAGTAGTCGAAGTTTGGCTCTCGAGCGAGGCAGTCAATGCTGGGCTCTCGAGCCGGCAAGTAATCGAGTTTGAAATTAACAATTGTCGCGATACTGTGGTTATATTTTATTATTAATTTGCTGAAATTCGCCGAATGTAACGGAAATATTCAATTAATAAAAGGACAGAACCAAGTGCCTGCAAATATAAATTTTCTTGTGTTTGCTTTCCTTCCCTGGGCCGCTGAGCTGCCCCAGCCAAAGGAAAGGGCCGAAACGGCCTTACAAGTGGCGCCCGAGCAGGGACTTGGTTTCTTTTAAAAGAAAAAAAAAAAGGGAAAATAATAGTAACACAGGTGAAAAGGACAGAGAATTTAAAATATGATGTGAATCAAATAAACGCGAGCAAACAAATAATCAAACGGTGTTAAGAAAATATAATCAAAAAAAAAAAGAAAAAACGTTAAAAAGGAAAAGACTCCCCGAAAAGTACAAACGAAAATCAAATAAGATCATTATAAAATATGAACAAAATATAACAAAAAAAAAAATTTTTCGTTTTGACTAATTCACAACTCTAAACTCTAACGCAACCATTTTAAATAATTCAATAACCATATTAAACAAAAACAATGAAAAGAACAGAATACGAAACCAACTAAAACTCACAACGGAGCAATCTAGCTTTGTATTACAATTAAACAATCACACTAACAAAAATTATCGTTATTACACAATTACCAGAATAGAAAAAAAAAAAAAAAAAAAAATTAACACGACAAGAAAAAACGCAAACTCTCGTTTTTTTTGTTAAATCCAATCAAACGTAACAGAAACGCAAACAAACCAACAAACAAATCATCAAGCAAAAAAAAAAATATATCCAGTAAAAGTGCTTAAAATCAACAAACAAAAACAACACCATACATTCTGAACTCCGTAAGAAGTAATGGTAACAAAAGTACCCCAATTTGGTCGCCGCAAAACATTGCGAGCGCTATGCGGAGAAAATGGTGATCTACGGCGAAATCAGTAAGGGTGAAATGGAAAAGAGAGAAGAGCGGCATTCATAATTAGACATCGTTGGTGGATAGTTGCAAATTGCCACTGCAAAAGA
>KK500080.1:55797-103484 GCA_000688715.1 Glossina pallidipes
CATCAGTTGAAGAAATAACCATATATTTTTTGTCAATAGAAGTGATGTCACTGATTGGCAACACCGGAAAGTCCGATCTTTTAAATTTTTTTCTTTGGGGGGATGTATCCGATAATAGATAAAATCTATTCGAGTTTTTATCTGGCGGCCCGGGGGCCATTATGCCTTATGGTTATCTATTATTTAGTTATTTGTGAACTAGCCACTCATTTGAAATGTTTTCAATTTTTTATTTTTGTTTTTCTTTTTTGTATTTTTTGTATTTTTTTTTTTTTTTTTTTTTTTTTTTTTTTGATTGTTTTCTTTTCCTTTTTATTACTACACGTACGGTATCCGCGATACTCAGTTTTAGCAGAAAACACACGAAAAAGACACGAGCCGAATACACAAGAACACCTAAACAATTAAAAAATTGCAGACGGGTTGCTTTAATTAATTTTAGAAATTTTCACAAAATTTTCTGCACGGAAAAAAAAACGTCTTATTTTGTGCAGGGTTGCCAGCGTCCTGATGAACTTAGGCAATAGTAATATGCTTGTAAAAATGTTTATAAATAGACTATTTGCGGAAGGCCGAGTAAGTCGGACAAAAACAGTTGAGTCGAAAAGGAATATTAGAGTTGAGAAATCGAGACTATTGCCAAAAGTAAAATGGAAATAATCTACCTTTAAAGAAATCAGTGACTGTAAATAGAGAAACTTGAAGCGAAAGCGTGCAAGCATATTTCTTTTAAAACGAATATCCTGGAGCTAGTGATACGAATCGGATCCGAGGAAATCTAATTTCGTAACATTACAATCAATATCATAATTTTTGCGTGAGCAATGCTATTATTGTCAGAGGCCTTCTAATATTGATTCACAATACGACTTATATAGAAAATAAGAAAAAAGGATTATTGATATAATGGAAAGTTGCAGGGCGTCTTCAATTACAACGAGAAAGAAATTTGGCTATTTGCAGTGTTATTGTTTATTGTCACGTCTTCTTTGGCTTGCTTTTTTCCCACTGAACTGCGCAATTTATATCCTTCAGACTTCAACTAAATACAATTCAGGTAGAAAAAGTCTTAAAACTGCTGACAATCAATACAAACATAAAAGGAAATAAACAACGGGTCTATCAGTAAGGATTTAACTGTTAGTTTAGATAAGATGTCGGCAGTGCACGGGCATTAAGTAGAGTAATCCTAATGGAAACAAGCGGTCCGATAAGGAAATTAGCTAGTAAACCTCATCTAGTTTGGTTCAAAAGACCCCTAGTGATTTAAAAAGCTAAACTGCATTGGCTAAGTTTAATAAAAAGAAAGTTCCTTGTCGTACGTACAGGACGGCAAAATTAATCGCACATAACACAAACGGCGAGTCAAGGGCGCCATTAATTAGCTTTACCATGAAAGTAATGCCAAATACCATTCTACGTTTCTCAAGAGACGGGAAGGATATAAGTGGAAATCTATTTTCATAAGGAGATAAGGAAACAGTTAGATCCCAACATAAATTTCTTAGTGACAAGAATTTCATCACATAAGAGTTCAAAAGCACTTAAAAGGATCAACCGTGTAGGAGTGAAAACAACCAATCAACAAAATATGGAGGGAAACTTAAGCGGCACAATTTCCATAATAATAGATTGTGATTAAATCTATCAAAGATCTTGCTTAAATTAGTGGAGATCTATGCGCCAAGCAAATTCAAAAAAGTTAGTGGTGGTCCCATTATCCTTTATAAATGCATGCTGTCATGCAGATAGCAGATTTAATAGTAAACTTAATCCGAGATGCAATAATAAGCTCAATAATTTATACTAAGTTTGTCAATCATAGTTTTCAACATGATGCCTATTACCAATTTTATAAAGTGGAAAAATTAAACTAGTTTTCCAGCAGGCCGGAAACGTACAAGAGAACGACTCAAAATGAATGCAACAATCGCATGCAGTTCATCTGCATAGTTTTTGAGAACACACAGGGGAAACCCATCCGAGCCCAGTCTGTCTACAAGTATACTCTAAGGATCGCAATCCTGGTAAGACTTCTTCATCACAGATAATTGTTTTTGGATTGGGTACGCATTCATTCACCTGGTACAGACATGGCCGGAAAGGGTTAAAATTGTTAGAAATGAAATTACGTTGAAAGATATTAGGGAACAAGGTTTAAATCATAGCTACATCCGACAATTCAAAACCATCCAAAGACATAATCGAAGGAGATCACGTGACTTTTCTCTTAGAATTGACGAATTTATAAAAACGCCTAGGATTACTGATGAGAGAAGCTCTGATATGAAGCAAGTATCTGGCATAACATTATCTGCCGAATTGAGGGAAATTGCTAAGTATTTGGCATAGTCAAGTGACGCACCACTTTTTTTTGTATTTTTTAAACAGTCTACTTTTAGTATTTTTCACTCACGTTAAGTTAGGTTTACACCAGGCTAAGTGTGCGCCTACCGCTTTAAGGCGGAACACTGATAAGAAAGTGGCGTCATTGACGACTTTATAAAACAAGGAAATCAACGCATCTATGTTCATGAGGGATTGATCTAGATTTAAATCTACTACTAATCTTTAATATAAGGTAAAATTCGTTTTATTAAAAGCATACACTGGCTGGCTAACAATGGAGTTGGATAGGCTAGGCAGATCAGGCTGGACCGCCGTATTAAATTGTATTGGTACGTTAAGTGACAGGTGATGAGAATTATCAGGTAAAACGAAAGGAAAATCGTGACTAACTGAGAGATCAAGAACATTAGAAAATATTACGTATACGTTACTATTATATATGTTAAAAATATCATTTCGTTGCATGAGGCCTAACTCACAAAGATCGTCTAAAAATTCGTTAACTCTTTCCAGAAGCCCAATGTGTATCAGCCAACCAGCAGCAACATTACGACGCCAAGAGACGTTAAATAAGTAAACCACAATAATTACACCCGGTGGCTTTATTCTATCCACAACTTCACCAACATGTACGGCACATTTTTTATAAGCCGTTATGTGCGAATTGGGAGCAATGTAAGACCATGTAATAAAAACGTTTCTTTGTTATCGTGCGAATATCATACGAACGGCAATAAATTCAATATCGAAAGACGGAGAGGAGTCAAAATGATACGACACAAAGACAGAGGATCCAGCTATAAGGACAACATCATCAATCTTATTTGATCCTTCCTAAACACGTGGACACAAGCGCGAAAAATCTCCAAGCTATTCGTTTCAGGCTTCAGCCAAGTTTTCGTAAATGGTAATACTAAAACTCATGGCTAAGATAACTAAGATAACTAAGATAACTAAGATAACTAAGATAACCTTGCCTCTGGTTTGAGTTCAAGCCTCTAATATTTTGGTGATTGGTAGAGAAATGACATTTTAGATTTTTGAAAGTGTAGTAACTGTAGACCACAGTTGTGATTTTGGAACCCCGCGTTGCCAGATTGCCTCTCCGCTTATCCCTCGGGCCATTAATCTTGGAATAGACTCCTTCATTAAGGTGCCGTCAATCCAGAAAGCCTTCTCTAGAGCAGTGGTAAGATATTCCTCAAGGAGAAGGATTTTAAGAGACGCAATGCTCCTCTGCCGGTCCGACATCAGTTTACAGATCGACAACCTATTCGCGTTAAGATCGGAAATACGATCCATAATATGAAAATTAATATCCTCAACTTTAGTGGAGGGATCAAGTCTAAATAGAAAAACAGCGCGCCTCGAGGGTACCGGCACTAACCCATACCTAACAAGCGGTGGAGAGAGATCCACAAGAGTGATATTGGTGCCCTATCACCTATGTTTCTATCTCCAGGAAAGAAAATGATTCCTCGTTGGTGTGAGCATGCAAGGAATCGAAGAGCTGAGAGCCAGTCATTTGGATCGATAACAAGGACGCCTCAGTTGCCGATAGGCAAGCTACATTTCTGTCAATTGTAACACTGGGTCAGACATTTGGACAGGTTGAAACGCACAAATCCCCCGTCTAAGCAGAAGTAGTGCTATTTTTTCATTTTTATTCTTAACGGCACGAATGACCGCAGGACGGGTGACACAGATAGTGGTGCAAAAGGAATTCACTCCGCATCAATGACTCTTGCCGATAGCCGAAAGAACTTACCGTACATAAAATAAATCTGTCCGAAACAGATTTGGACACAAAATTCAGGTAAAGACAATCCCTAGTAGAGTTTAATGCAAAAAACCAATCAAAAATGTAGGTGGCATACTATATACGCAAATGAAGTAAGTAAATATTAACATACATATAAAAAGAAACGTAATCAATTATAAATAAATTAATGACTTTGATCTTCACTGTATTTAAGTAGTTAAAATTCAAAACTATGGTAGGCCATGTAGAATTTAAAAGAAAAATATTGCTTCTTCCATGCCATAGATACATGTGTATATTATTATTTATGCTCACAACACACCGATGTGAAGTTCCGAAAAAACTCTGGATTTACTAATAAATGGCAGCCTGTCTGATAGACCTCATAATTAGTGCATGTTTTTTGTAGTCTAATAAGCCAATAACTACGGGCTACTCTTATCAAAATATAAAAATCAACCTCGTTCAATAAAAACGACAAACTACACTCGCCAGATAGAAATATTATAGTAAAGGAGACGCCTACCCAGCTACATGTACTTCCCAACAAAGAAGGTGAATAAACTTAAGATGATTCTGATAAGGAGGGAATGGTTTTGCTGAGTTCATCCCAAGCCCCGCCAAGCAAATTTAAAAAAACTTGTTGCACTGCTCGATCTGGTTGACATAGTATCTGTACTTCGGGGATCTCAGTACATCGGGATTCTCTAATGTAGGCTTAACAAGAGAGGTAAATAACCTCTTACCAATAAAGAATCGTTAAATTCGTAGAACTAACGTCGAATAAACCCCAGCAGAGCTTTCACGTTCTTAACGGGAAATTAGTGAAAGAGCTCAGCATTATCCGCAAATATTACCACTTTAGTACAGTGAACGCAGGACAGTAAGCCATTAGTAAATACATTAACAAGAAAAAGCTTCAAAATTCCTAAATGAAACATTCGGAGAAATATAAAATGATTGTATCCATAGAACTAGTCAAAAAAGTTTCCAATAACTTATTCAGAATGTTACAATACGATTCAATTTATGCACACAAAGCCCAAAAAATTCAAACACTTCATCATTATAACCAAAACAAAAGATAAGATAACAATAGCCACGTGGAACATTGAAATTCCAGGAAACATTCGACAAATTAAAGTCAGCTATTACAAGCAATTTATCAGCAAGAATTGTTTGAAATCTAAGTGTTAGATAACAAAGTGAGTCAAGTAACAATTCGTTCCGGTCCAGGGGCTACCTGATTGTCAACCCGCTGCTGCCTACCTGTGATAACCCCTTTATTAACCTTTAAGAATTTAGACTTATTCTTCCCTAAGCAATCCATCCTTGTCGAATCACTCGTAGTAGATAACTCACCCACATTTACTAGATGATCCACATTTCCAGAACTCTCAACAATGCGCCAGCGCCATCAGCAATGGCCATTCCAGGCAAAGCTGTCACCTACTTTTTACTCCAGAAGAGCCAACCATCGATCTGGCTAAACTTCCAACAGCTAACGCGTAAATGCTTGCATATGCTTGCATCTAAGCCTGAAGAAATAGCAAAAATCGAAACACTTCTCGGAAACAATCAAGATATAATCGGAGTTTGGAGACACACTATAATCACCTTCGTTCGAAATAAGAGTTAGCCAATTCAAATGGCAAAACAGCAGATGCATTTACGGTTTTACTCAATATAATAATAGAAAGCGCAGTAGTGTTTTGCGGCTGGACAGAACTTTTGAAACATATCGGAAAACTATGCGCCAACTCGCCACGACTATTACCCATTGTAAGTGGAAACATCTTGCCGCGTCATATATACTAAGCCGGATTAATCCAGCAATGAAATAGTGGACAAACGTGGCTCGTGTCTAAAAGTTATTCTCCCAATAAATTCAAAGAATCTGACGTTATGTCGATCAATATGCCTGAAAAAAACACAGGTTGTTTATTCTATTACCGACCATAGCGTTTATAGACGAACATCAGCAAAGTCCTGGAAAAGACAATTAAAGATAGATTGTGGAGATTTTATGGAAGAGAGCCAATCAATTTATCGTACCTCAACAGTTCATTTCCCGTAGCGAACTAAAGTCGTTACCTTGATAGAAATAACAAGCTTAATTGAAACATTCTTTAGCTTTCAACGATCAACTGCCATGGTGTTATTAGATATCAAAGTGCCCTTGGATGCAGTCTCGCTTGAAGGCCGAGACGTTGAAATTATAAACCCGCATTGTCTATCGAAAGTTTCCTAACTTCTTAAACTTTTAATGTTTACATTGGTTCATATTCCCAATGGTTACTTGTTATTTGATATTCTTTTATTCTAAGAAATACATACAAGTTTTTTTTAAATAAAGAAACTAAGCATTCATCATCTATGTCCACAAAGTTTTTCCATGTTTTCTTCTTTTTTTAACATTTATTTCGTTTATTATTTATTATATCCCTCATCACTTATGGTGCAAGGGTATATTAAGTTTGTAGGTGCACTTACAACACCTACAAGGACTTGAGGTAGATGCATCTTTTATTATACCCATTGATCCAAGATCATTTTCTGAATCAATGTAAACTTTTCCGTTCATTTTTGCGTCTGTCCGTCTTCCGTATCCTTATATTCAACCTACCGATCGCAATTTTCAAGATGTTTTGATGAAAACTAGTACACCGACGTGTTATGTTGAAGTACGAAAGCTCTTGAAAATAAATCCAACCGGTTGCTATATGTTTGAAAGCATTAAATGGGGTGCTGCTTGGTATTTAATGGTTGGTCGTGCCCAACTGTAATGTGTTTACTTGTTTTTTAATCAATTTATTTAATGTAATTAGTTTAACTAATTTGTATATTAGTTGTCATGCACTACTTAATGAAGTTAATGAGCCAAAGTTCCCGTAACAAGAAATGTCAAAACTTTCCGAGAACAAAAAAAACAAAAGGAAGAAATTATTACTACGAGATAATGAGATTTTCTCCGAAATCTTACTTGCTATAAGTTTTGTTCTATGCTATAGTTTTTTTCTGATTCGAAAATGCGATAAACTTCGGAGATTACTACTTGGCCAAGTGCAACAATTTGTTTCTCATTGTAAATGAACTCCTGTAGAGTTTGCATGGCTGCATGGATAGAATTTTCATTACCACCCGAAAGTTCCGTCCAAACGCTGGGCCAGTCTGTCGTAGCAATAGTCAAAATTGTATGAGCCACAGATGAGCGTAATGAGCGTATTTTGGAATTAGGATCATATAAACCATTTGGTAAAATTTTGCGAATGGGGCGTTTGGCCTGGTCTGTGGCAACAAGACCGTAGCTGCCAGCTTCACTTGGATTGCCTTCTTCATCCCATTCGCCCCAATCATTGTCCACATAACGGGTTAACATTACGCTGCCGATTTGCCTTAAAGGCAGGTCGAAAGATTGATTCGTGATTAATTCCGATAAATAAACGCCATAACCTGTAAAGATTTACCAAAAGACATGGCTTAATAATAATATTCCAAAGGCACGTGTGGTATTGGTTGAAAATGAGAGTTTTGTTCAGTTAACGGTACGCGATGCAGAGCTGCATAGACACTTAACGCAACTTTAGAGTTGCCCAAATTAATGCCATCAACAAAAAATTAGAGGAAAAGAAAGACAGTTGGGAAACACAATACCGAAATGAAATGAAACAAAAACCAAGATAGTAATTACACTTATTCGACATATATATGTCCATTTATATATATACATATATATATATACATATATATATTACACACTGCATTGGAGTATTCATAGCTAAAACAGACATAAAAAGTAAACACGTTTTTTCAATATTTTTCAGCTATAATCAAATAATATGAAACTATGTGGTGATGTAGGTATAAATGTGAATCTAACTGGAGAAACAATGTAGAGAAAGACATCTCATTTTTCCCATGTACATATATATATATTTGTATAGAACTGTAGTAAATTTTTTTTACTGTTTTGGATGAGTGCAAAATTAGGTCGTACGTTCTGGTCGGGTTGATGGCAATATCTAAAGAAATACGTAAAGTTGGTAACTCTGTGTATTCAGAAAAACATTCTCTTAACATATTCTATATCTCTTTGCGGCAAGAGAATGAAAATTGTGCTCTTCGTTGTTATTTATATTCGCTCTTCCTAATTTCGCTTAAAAGTTGGGAAAATTGCTTAAAAGTTGGTAAAATTGCTTATAAGTTGGAAAAACTGCTTAAAAGTTGGGAGAACTGCTTAAAAGTTGGACAAGTTTTTGTAAGCATTTTGCATTTACTGCATACAAAACTTCAAATTTATATCACTGAAGCAAAAATCGCAGTCAGCGACAGAGAATAAATATGGAAGCGATGAGAAAAGCAACACAAAATTTAAACTAATGCTGGTAGAAATGCAACTTAATATTCGGACTTGTAGCAGTTGCAAGATAACCGAAGCGTATGCAAGGCAGAGCAACAAAAATTACTCATCACCAATAACAGCAACGGCAGCAACGATAGAGTACAAGTATCATTGTAGTGTAGTACCGTTGCATTAAGTTAAAAACAACAACAATTTCATATTCAACCACATTAAGTAAAGGAATAACGTTAAGTGCCTGGAGCATGAGATAGAGAAGAGAAGAGTTTGGGGAAAACAGTGCAAAATGTTGCCATAAATTAACACTTGCGTAAAAGACTAAAAAGGGCAGTAAGGACATAGAACAAGCAGTTATTCTATTAAAAACGCATCCCTATACGTTTGTTTATATTGGTTAATTAAAATTATTGTTGCTGGGATACGTGCAAATAACATTGCTCAACTCTTGAAATCTTGAATAATAAATTAAATAGAAATGTAAATAATGTAAATAAATGAAATTATATGAAAAAGATAAAGAAATAATGAAAATAAATGAAATTATATGAAAAAGATAAAGAAGAGTTAATGGAAAAATAGAAAAGGAAAAAGGACTTTTAAATAATTTGAACATCGTAATTTAATACATATCACGCCAACTTGTGTACGAACGGATTACACTTTTACATTTGCAAGGGCGGATAAGGTACATTCTTCAAGGTAATCCGTGTGACAAGTTATCTTACTACCAGCAAACGACACTAAGTAAAATAATCTAAATTTAGGAGCTAAAGAAGACGATCAATTTGTGTGGAAGACTCAGATAGAAGCGTCTGAAGAATTATGGGCTTAGCGACTTACCACGCACCGTTCGTCGAAGAGCAACTTAAGGATATACTATAATTAATCTGTTACTTACCCAATTTGGGTATTTACAAAATTAAAAATGATGAAAATTCCAAACACATTAGCTTTGTTTATAAACTATAATAGAAAATAATATTGACATACAGAAATGTTATTATTAACTATAAAATACTATGCTTAGCAACAGTAATTTATATATTACAAAGCATAATAGTAATAAAAAAGGAATTATACTTAGCTAATAATTGACATCAATAACAATATAATAAATACTAACACAATATGAAATGGGATAAAGGAATAATATAATAATGCACTAATACTGACGGTAAAAGATAACGCTTTTATGCCTAATTAAAAGATAGTTCGCGTTGCTTTACTGATTAATTGCAAAAATTAGAGATGTGTGAAAGTCGATAATATGATTGCATAAAGAAAGAAGAACAACAACGAAACCCGGACTACGAAGACATGATGTTGCTCATAAAACTTTGAAAACAGGCTATTGTATTATGATCTTAGAGAGTACACTCAAACTTACAAACAAGAATACCGTAAGCAAATGAGCTCGGCGCATATGTTCTGATATTCCTCTGCTTTGAAGAGCAAAACAAGCAAACTGATAGCGCACCCGGAAAACATATGCAGTGCACTAACCGTAAATTGCAAAACAGGATAGAATATACAACGATTATACAAAGAGGCTGGCTATCGTCATCAGCTAACTTAAAAAATGCTAAATGTGATAATATTAATATAAATTGTTAGGAAATTCACTTTTATCGGATACGTTTCGGATCACTAGATCATGAATATTCTTTTCAAGAGAAATACACTTGCACCTTCCCCTTGAACTGAATTTGGGATTTCCGTAACAATATTATAAATAATAATTTGTATATGTACAAAAAGAATAATATCGAGTGATTTGTATAAAAGGAGTAACAGCAGCTGATTCTAGGAAGGTTATCAAAATTGTCCGAAGTTGGGTACTTAATTTAATCGGAAATCGTGAACCATTGGATTCTATTGAACAAGCGGAGGAACTAGCAGAGGCATATAGTGTGGATAAGAACCGTTTACCGCCGAGGATGGTATATTCGAGATCGAGTCCTAATTTGTTTTCTTAATAATGACAAATATAGCGCGACGTTGGATAAATTGAAGCATGATTACCGTCCCAATATTTTAACCGGTTCATAGATGAAATCCGCCGAAGGATGAAACGGCCGAAGCAGGCCTTTTGCGGTTATGTATTACGTAAGAATAGATGAAACGCACGATGTTAATTGAAGAGCAGAAGCTAGAGGGCATCTATATCAATGCATAACCAGACCAACTATGTTACATACGCCGGCAAGACCTATCCGAGCTGACTGAACTAGAGGCTATACCAACAGGAACAACAGCATGAGAATACATCCGAGAACGAAATCGAGAGATAAAACACGCAATCGAAAATCAGGCTCCCTGAAACTAAAATTAATACGAGCGTTGCATGCAGACGTTGTGCTCAAGAAGAAGACAACCAATATAATTGTCCAAATTAGCAAGTCCTTCTTTGCTGGCCTTGTGGTCGCCGCTATATAAAGCCAATCAGCTGCTGTGGACAGGGAAACGCCGGCGACGAGAAATGGCCCTTGGGAGGAACATGCGTTGGGAGCAATAAATCTACTGAGCATTAATCAATTTCAACTACGAGATGATTATGACATACAACTGAGAATCCTACGCCAGACAAGCCACAGACTCAACCGCCAGCGTTAAAAAATCTATCGACTTCAAAACAAGGGCCCAGCACTACTAATCTGCGACAGAATAATAAATTTTCACCATCGTTTTCAAATAAAATCGTTGCACAAAGACCGGGTACCGGTACAGATCAATTCCTAATTATCACCAATCCGAAATTTTCCCGTGGTAGAAGCGTCTCATGCCACAAGCTTTCCAAAGTTAAAAATTCACCACATAACAACTGCGTAATCAATACTACTGCGAAGGCCACAGAAAGGTTTGAAAACTTCTAAGGCAACTGCCAAGTCCATATGCACACTAGTACCCAAAGTGGGTCTCATCACAATTGAGAAATTGAAGTTCACTACAAACACCGAGGAAATAACCACAGAACCTAGAAATCGCGGACGTTGAACAAAAGTTTATAGAAGAAGAATTAGCGAAATTTGCGAGCTTACATTGAGTTGCGAACATTGCAGAGCGCAGAACTGTCAGAAGGACGACCGAAGGTTTAAACTTCGATATGTGACACGCAATCTTGCGATGCAAGCAGTTATAGAAGCAGATATCAACAAATTGATAGTCAATCGGCAAATTTAACCTGAAAGAAGTCCGTACAGTCCCCCATTTAGGCTAGCTCGTAAGAAAAATGGAACTCGGCGCATGTGCATGGATTTTCGCCATTTGAACAGCAGATCAGTGCCCATTGCGTATCCCTTGCCAAAAATTCAAACTATTTTAAACCGCCTACGCGAGGAACGTTATATAGGTAGCCTACACTTCAAGAATGGAAATACGCAAATTGGCGTACGCGCAGAAGGCATTCGATACCGTGATCGGCGCCGATATGGAGCCGCATGCATTTGGATACTTAGACGACATTATTGCCATAAGAAAAATTTTGGAATACCATAAGAGAAGTTTTGCAAGCTGAGTAAAGTCTTCCGCCATCTAGGAGAACCCAATCTGCGCATCAACGTGGACACGTGCGGATTCATCCAGAAAAAGTCAAAGTTTCTTGCTCACGTGATTACCAACCAAACTGATCTCGACAAAACATTAACTATTAGCGAAATGCCCAGGCCTAAGTGTGTCCGTGACATAAAATGATTTTTAGGACTAGCCTCATGGTACCGCCGATTCGTACCTGGATTCGCTGCAATTTCGAAGCCGCTTATAGTGTTACTAAAGAAAAGTAAACACTGGTGCTGGACGGAGGAAGCAGCAAACTTCGTTTGAAATATTCAAGGCCAGCTTGACACAGAGCACGGCTTGACTTATCAAAAACGTTCGCACTGATGCAAGTAATCCTGAATTAGGGGCTGTTGTAACCTAATAAAACCGACAGTGAAGTGCGAGTAATGCCAGTAGACTTTTGAATGCTGTGGAGCGGAATTATACAGCGACCGAGAAATAATATCTGTCTATCATTTTCAATAGCTGCAAAATGTCGTGTTTTGAGAAGTCGCCAAATATGCCACAAACATTAATTGCCTACAATATAAACCCCTACAGCGAAAATCCGGCAGAGAAATGTTACCCGCCATCCCGGAAGAACCATGGGCCTATGTCTGCTCCGATTTCTTTGGATCATTGCCTCGAACCGAAATGGAAAATACAATGCTGCACGTCTTAATGAAAGAATTTTGTAAGTGGTTTAAATTAGTCCCTCTACGTGGACTTACACCCGAATTGCTAATTCATGCGTTCCACGAGAATAAGTAGCAAATTTGACGGCGCCGTATACGGCTCGAAAATATCCAACAGGGAAAATTTATCAGACCATGAAGACATTTATAGCACTATATTGCAACGAAGGAACACTGCGTGGAACAAGTATCTCCGCTACCCTTACCTTACTCTCGCTATGTCCGACTTAACGGAATAATCACTGGAATATATCATACGAGGAAGACAACAAAGATTGTCGATCAGACAACTTTAGCTACGGCAGTTACGCCTAAATCTCCACAAGAAGAAGCAAAAACAACTCTGGAATTGTTTCTAAATATACGGCGAAAACTGGGACAAGCGTCACAAAACCAGCGAATGTATATTAATATTAACCGCCGTAGCGGAAAATTTTAGCTTGAAGTCCTGGTAATGGGTTATTATTGGTATAGTATTGTACTTATTATTCACTTATTAATCACTAATGCTAAGTTTACATTTTTCTATATTTCTACATAATGTAAGTCTAGCTATAACCTAGTTAAGATATCCTACTTTAGTTATAATCCACATTAAATGTAATACCCTAATTACGACAACTTACGTTTGTGAAATTCTAGTAGTAACCTAGTTTAAAACTTTACTATTTTGCTTAAGCTAGGACAAAAATTTGTTACATAAAACACTGACCATAGCTCAGTTAAAAGAGAAATATATTATGGAAATCAACAAACAAAGCAAACAAAACTATCAAACAAAATTATCAAACGGAATCTTCATTTGAGTTTCACTACAGGTCCGTCACCATCCATTATCAAAGGCAGTAAATAAATACGCCGCAAAATTTTGCCCGCGTTTTCAAGGACGTAGTCACGCGATTTGAGTCTGCTACTATCATTCAGGTAGAAGACACTACAACGAGGAACCCACGACGTATTCACTTAGAAGATCCCAAGCCTTATGGACAAGGGGACTACCAATATCAAGTGGTTAGCAGACGACAATGGCAGCCTGTATATTTCAAATCACGCTCGGGAGTGAGGGATAAGCCAAGATATGTCAAGATTAAGCTAGACAGCGTGAACTTGTATATTAAAATCCACCTATCGGATCTAAACAATTAAAAAGAAAAATGTAAATAAAAAAAACTCTTGTTAAAAATATTGCAGTAATCGTGTCGTTTAAAGTTACGTCCCAGATGGGTCGTATGGAAGATCGCATGGGTAAAATTCTGACCATCTGTTTGATTGGCAGTGAAAACCCCTAGGAATGCCCTAAAGTTCACCAATCGGATGGTGCAGACGATATAGAGAGGCTACCATGCCCTAGAATCCCTCGTCTTTGGACGAACGGTCTTCACTATCACCGAGACAGTCAGGCACATTATTTAATGGCAGTGATGAGCAGCCCTCAGAAAGAGTGCTCATCGATCGTCTGCCTACCATCCATCTCGACCGCCAGTTACGAGGGGATGCCGACGTAATCAGTATAACGTCCGCATGGCACATGCAGTGCAGGGTAGGATAATGAAGAGTTTCCAGCGATGGCCGCATAAGGTGGACCGTATTACATTCCACGATAATCGTCGCTATTGACTCATCCTAACTAGGAGTCGAACATAGTCTATCATTCTACTAACGAATGAAACCCGATGATGAACTGATCCGTTCTCCCCAAGAAAAAGGGAAAGCCAGTCTCCAAAAGGAACTTCCAGCCACCCGAATCTAGTGCCAAGTGAACGACTAAGTAATATGTGCGAATTCGTTCGGAGAGTGGCACTTTTTTTTTCAGAATAAGTTTTCATCTATTTGTTTGTAAAGCAAGAATGCAACCATGCACTAAAAAAGGGATTGTGAAATTCGAGCGTGTGAAAGTCAAAATTTTGGGACGCGATATGGAGGACAGTAATGACAGATAGAAGAAAAGAAACAGTAAAAGAGAAAGCAAGAAAATATAATGGTATTTAATGTAAAAATTTGTTAAAACAAAAATAAAAGTAGACATTAGCGAATAGTTTTGTAAAAATCATATTTACAAGCAATAAGCAATGGGTTATTACAGGTGAACAATTGGAACAATTGTAAAAATTAATATTTTAAACATTTATAGGAGGAGGAAAAAACGGCGGCTGGTGGAATCACGTGCTAGATTTTGAGGAAAGTTTTCGGGAAAATTGAATAAATTTACGATAATTAAAGAAATAGTTTATAAATGTACCCGTTACGGATTTGAAAGCCATTATGTGAATTGAGAAGAGTGCTTTAATCGATGTATTTGTGCGATTTCAATCATTTAAACATTTTGTTGAAACAAAAAAAAATTAACCACCAAGAGAAAGACACGACGACGTGAGAAATATTAAATGTTAATAATTGCTTTCGGGACTTAATTGTGAGCCTTTCTCTAATCATAAAAGATGAGTATATTGAAGAAACTGTCATCGGGAAGAACCCACAAAATAACTTATTAATTACATTTACTAAAATTAAAAATAATAGAAAGAAATACGGTGAAGAACAAAGAAAAGGAATAGATTGAGAAGAATGTGGAAAGATTGGTTGCTACTTTGCTTTTCATGGTCTTTAAAAGAAAATTTTAAAAGAAAATTTTAAAAGAAAATGTATGAATTTTAACAAGAAAAGAGTGTATTTCAACATGTTGTACATTAGCAAAAAGCCTCAAAATTTCTCTACAAATAAAAATTAAACAAAAATTATAGGAAATTGATTTTAAAGAGAAAAGACAAAACGAACAATAAGTGGCGACAAATTGCCGAAAATGTTCTCACATACATTTTGTTGCAAAACCTTAAAGCAAGCTCAATTATAAAATACAAATATACTTTATTTGGGTTCAGTATATATTTTTAAGTGCATTAAAAAAATTTTAAATTCAGAAGACTTTTTTTAATTTCATTAAACATTTCTGCATTCTTTATCCAAAAGTCGGTGTCTCCGTGTTTCTTTTTTTTTTGTTCTCTGTACAAAAGCTTTTGTGCAGAGCAGCCTAATTGAGGAGACATCACTAATACATATGGTGTCGTTGCATAATTGAACACTGCGCACATATTCAAAGTAACTGCACAACAAGAACACATGAAATTTGAAATGAACATTTAGTAGCAAACATTTCAGGTGGAGTCATTTCCCCATTAATTTTGCATTCTTTAAAATTTATTTAAAATCTTATTTGCTGGAAATAATGCCACATAATCGAAGAAGGTTTATGTTTGATTAGTTATGCTACTAAATATATGCTTATTGGTTTGGGTTTGTTTTTAATCTCTAAGTTAAACCTAAATAAGTATAATATTAACACAAGTTGTGGCCACATATATATAAAGAAAAATTATCCAATTAATAATTTAAAAGATCATTGATTTGTATATTTAGCATGCGATATGATTTTAAAATACGTACTTTCTTCTTATAATTGATTTATTTTTATTACTCTTGTTTTTGTCATTTTTAAATTAAATTAAAAGGAATACATATAGTAAAGAAAAGAATAACGATACCGATAATTCTTAAAAATACTATTGTAATAAATGTTGCTGAAATGAGGACGCAGAAAATCGAAATCAAAAAGGTTTTTTTTTGCAAGAAATGAAATCAAGGTAAACTAGCTAGGTCTTGGGACCCTACTTCGATGTCCTCTGCAAACCTTTCTATGACTCCAAGAGGCGTGGGCGAATAGTAGGTCCAGGGGCACGTCCCCGACTTATTATGGCACGTGCACTTTCCTCAGAGACCTTTTTTTCTCTTCAAGTGGCACCGAAAGGTTGCTACGAACTTTGTAAAGATAGCAGCTATACCCTTTTTTCTTTTTATTTGTAAGTCTTTTCGGTCTATTCACACTTTAAATTGCACATTTCGTTTAAGTTCGTGTAATAAATCCGTTTTTGTCGGTATATTTGCATGCACATGCATATGTGCACCGTGATCATACAATTACCGTTTTCCCATTCTTCCTGTTATTTGTTTACGTATCAGAATAATCTACGAGCAACGAATTTCGCTATTGTAGACGTGGGTGACATGAATAAACAATTTATTACAAACATAATTTCTGACGTATATAGTTTATAAAGTAGTCATTTTATTATATAAGCATCTTTTTTTGATTCAATAAAACAGATGAAATTATTACCTCAAGTCAAAATCAGGTATTTTTTTTCTCTCATGGAGTTCTGGTTAAAGTTCCTGAACGCCATTTCCTCAAATTCCTCAATAGTTTACATAAGCTTATGAGCTGGTGTGGCTCATAAGACGGAGGGTTTACATATGGTGGCGCCGACGAGATTTTTATTTGATCTTGACTTTGCCTGGTGGATTGGATTGCTTACAAAACATTTCTTCCTTCATCGCTATGTCGTAAAAACAAAAAAAAAAACTACTCGAACCATTGGAAGCAGTAACTTACTACACGCGTAAGATAAACAATGGCCACATTTGCTGAGGAAGGTCTCGACCTCCAGAAAAGCATACTAAATTAGGTAAAAGGCCCGAAGGGTCGGAGAATTTTCGGGACAACCAAATGCATAGGCATCCCCAAGCAGAAGATGATCATCCCTACTAAACAAAGGGTACATTTGCAAATATCAGGCACGAATCCCATGAGGTAAACAGTGTTGTATCCAACTAATAAAGGAGCCGGGGTCCGCACAGTCGACATCAGAAAATGCTCTCACTAAATCAAGAAAAGACAGAAACTGGAAATAGACGGCATTTTAAATACACTGGTAGTCATTCAAGCAATCAAGCAAAGGATATTATGCTTAAAATAAATTACACCTATTATGATTTCAATGAATTCTCCGAGAAGGAGTATCCTGTTACAACCAGATAGTGAAATTGAATGAAAAATCTGCCAAGCAATCTGCAAGAGCAATTCCCGCAATAACTCCACAAAATTTGCCGAAGACATCATTACCAAAGTTTAGGTGATCGCCTAAAATGGAAACAATTCGGAGAATTCCGTGAACGGCCTATCTCTTCTGCAGAGAAAATATGGCATTTGAAGGCCAATTTCATGGAAGAAACGTCATGCAGAACGTGTAATACGTCACCTTTGTCCGACTGAAGAGAATTACAATTTTCCAGGATAAGTATGATAAGAAGAGTTAGTAAGACCATTGGAACAACCGAAATACCCAGACATAGAATCCGTTGCGGCAATAGAACCGTACACGGTTAAGAAATTCAGAAGTTCAAATGAATATTCAAGAGCTTTGGCAACCTTGAGGAAATTTATTAATATTAGATTCTATGTCACAAATCAACATCATTACAAAAAACGCCGTTCAAGAATTTGGTGTATCCTTAACACCCGCTACCGTTTAAATTGAAGCCATTGGCAACAACAGGAATAAGGATAAGGGAAGAATTAACGTAAAGATACGCTCAAGATAGGGAAATTATCTCACTCGACTTGAGACTTTCCTGCTTTCAAATATTACATCCAATGAACCCAATCAATTTGTGGACACAACCGGCTAGAATATTCCAAGCAACATTGTTCTAGCTAACCCGCTAATCGACAATCCTAATAATATAGACATGCTGACTGGCACAGAATTATATTTAGATATATTAAAGGCCAGGAAAATTAAGTTGCGCAACAACATCCCACACATGGAATGGCAGAAACCATTCCTACAAAAAAACCCCTGCAAAGTCCACCGAAAGTGAACAGCAGCACAATATAGAACGTTTTTGGCAATTTAAAGAAGTAGCAGTGTCCGGACACCTCAGAAAACACTGCGAGACGCACTTTGTTATAAACGCAACACGCGATTCATCCGGAATCATTGTGAAGCTCACTTTCGCAGCAAACACGTCAGTTTTGGGGGACCTTAAGAAAATGACTATTAATCGGTTTTGCGCTCTCGAAAGGATATTGGCTAAGGAAAATTTTTTGAAAAGCCAACTTATGGACGAATACGAATCTTTCGGTCACATGACCGAAATTTATCTCAACACTATATCTGCTACAAGTTACTTTGTGCGCAGAAAGAAGGCGATTGTAGTAAATTAAGATTTGTATTCGATGCACTGGCAATCACTTCATCGGGATTGTCTCTAAATGACATAATGTATACAGGGCCAGCAATAGAGAGGGCACAATTCTCAATATTAATCGGCTACCGACAACACAGGTTCGTATTCACCACCGACATCGAGAAGCTTAATCGGCAAATGAAGATATCCGAAGGCGACAAAAGATTGCTGATCATCGTATGGAGCCGAAATCTTAGCAAACTATTAAAGTTCTACAGCCGAAATACTGTAACTTATAGCATACGGGCTGCCGCATACTTAGCAGCTAAATTTTTATAATCTTTGCCATAGGATTTGGCACGAAAATACCCTCTTGGCTCTAAGGCACTATTAAAGGATTTCTATGTAGACGACTCCCTGTGAAGATTGGGTGGCCTATTACCAGCTCTTCATCCGCAAAAAGAACTAAGTGCCGTATTAAATTATGTTAATGTTTAGTTTTCAAAAATGGCGCGTCAACCATTCACAACAGTCAATTTTACAGTCAATTCCTACAAAAGTTCAGCAAGTTGATTTAGACTTCAATAATGACAAAAACAGCGCTGTCAAGACATTGGATCTCATATGGAATCCGAAAACTGGCCAACTTTGCATCCAAGTTAACATTTCCGAAATTCCCCAGCATACCAAGAGAACCGTTGCATCTGATATAGCCAGAATCTTTGATCCTTTGGGGATTAGCACCGATTGTCAAGTCAAAAATTTTGATACATTAATTATAAAAGCATGACTTGTCTTGAGATCGCGAACACCCAGAATCTATTGCCAATCGTTGGAGTCATTTCAAAACCAGCCTCAGCGGATTAAATAATTTCCAGATCCACAGAAATGCTGCTCATCCTTCAAAACAACGCTATTCGAAAACTTCGATGACATACAAGGCATTATTTACAATATCAACCATAAAAATTACTTTCATTCATTAATTTACATTGTATCACACATGCTTCCTTTTTGGACCAACGTCAGAATGATACCCGATAAACAGAATTTCAGCAGGTCTTTGCCAACCACACATCAACCACACAAATAAACTATACACTATAGTAAGAGCCTCAAAATCAGACTTTAATCCAAAGTTACAGGAACTCCGAAAGCACCATTGGGTCAGCAAAAGTAGCCAACTGCATCCACTTACATACTGCGAGGACGTTTCGTCCCTTTTCCATTGGCTGGGACAGCTCAGCGGCCCAGGGAAGGAAAACACAAGAAATTTCTAATTTTACAGGGACTTGCTCTTCCTTTTATTATTTAGTTATTACCGTTACGTTTAGCGAATTGCCAACAATATATCAGATACCTCAACGCTGATATCTTATGCAGCCTCGACTCTTCGAAGTCTTGAACTCGATTGCCTGGAGTCTGAAACTCGACTCGTCGGTTTGAGAGCCTAACTCTGACTGACTAAACTAACTTTCTCTAACCTACTTGTAACCTATACTTACGCTATTCTTATTCTATCCTATCCTATCTTAATCTATTCCTATTCTATGTTATGCTATCCCTATTCTATTACTTACTCTAATCCTAACTATTCCTTATTCTATTCCTAAAGCTGTTCTTAGACTATTTCTTATTCTATTTCCTAATCTATGCCTAAACTACTACATATTCTATCTTAGCCTATTCTTATTTTAGCACTCCCCCTCCCCAGAGACGGAGAATCCGTGAGGCCAAAACGAGGGTACGACTTTGGGTCCTCACAATACTTTGTGGATCATAGGGGAATCATTCGAGTAGGAGTAGTCCGCAGCCATTTCCTATGATGCTCAACCTCCAATGCTGTTACTATAAAATGACATCCTACTTAAACTTCTCATGTAGCAATTACATGAAGAACACCTCCATTGTGGCCCACAAATACTCTGACCACACGACGATGTTTCTGATCCATCAAGGGATAATTAATGAAAAGATCAATAGTAAAGCATTGCGTTCGATGTAGCATATCGAAACCCGGTTTAATGAAGCAAATCATTGGAAATATTTCGGCATATATCGTACAGTCCGCTCAGCCATTTCTTAATTCAGGAGTTGAGTTTCGCGGTCCCTTCTGGGTTCATTTCAAAACATGTGGCCAGAGACCCTTAAAGGCTTATATAGCGATTTTCTACTGTTTTTATGCAAAGGCTTGGCATCTTGAAGTCATTAGTGAGCTAACAACGGCGGCTTTCATGGGATTCCTCATACGCTTCATCGGTAGGCGTGGACGTTATCAAAATCTATATCGGGACAATGCAAATAATTTTGTCGGCACCAAAAATCAGTTAACTGAAATGAACTCAACGATATTCGACGACAAGGCAGAAAAGACAATAAAGGAAATTTGTCTCCATAAAGGCATCCAGTTTCACTTCATTCTGCCAAAGGCTGACTCTGGAAATCAGCTGTCCAATCAGCCAAGAACCTTTTCTGAAGCAGTGTTGGCAACGCGTCATTGACATACGAGGAATTAACAACCGAGATGATTGAAATAGAAGCAGTGCTTGACCTCTTACCTCCATGTCAAAGAGCCCAAAGGATTTGACTGCTTTAACTTCGGTCCAATCAGGAGTTATTACAAATTGCAACGCACATTCGTGATATGAAAGAAAACGTCCAACACTAAATGATTTCCTTGTGGTAAGCCTACATCATTTTCCCAACAAACACTACCAACCTCGACTTGAAAAACACAACTAACTTTACTCCATGACGCAATCACTATACAATACAGGAGCCTGTGAGATCTACCTATTCAACAAAGTCACAAGACCAGACTGCACTTTTAAAACGTTCCATGGACCGCCAGTAATGAATGGATTTTTGCCCACCCACATAGTGTGGAATTTACCAACATTTGTGGCACAAATATATCTCGATTTTCTCTAATTCTCCACCTCTGTCAAAGATGTATAGTGAAGCATAAATCACTAATCCTTAAGGCGGTGCAGGCACTGAGTACATCGATTTGCTTCGCGAGTGCATGCGAACAATCACAACTATTAATCCCGGTCAATTCATCTGCAGAATTTCAGTACATAGAAGGACACTATCACACACATCTTAGAGAATTAACCCAATAGCAAAACTTATTAACAGAGCAACAGAGATCCCAATCAAAATCCAACAAGAACGATATCACAATTTTGCGGTGGGATATTGTAGATTAATTTTGGCGTTCATTGCAACAGTCATCTTTTTAGCACATAAAGTTCACAACAAGAAAGGGCTGAATCACCACGGTCTATAACACAACCGCAGGACTCAACTAACGATTTTGTAACTGCTTATTGATGTACCGTCAAGGCGGGGGGAGGATGTTCATGCATATGCGCATTTTTCTTTTAGTTTTAACTGTTTTTCTTTTTTTGTCTTTTCATATTTCAAATTGCACATTCCGTTTATGTTCATGTGGTACATGCATTTTTGTCGTCATATTTGCAAGCATATGCATACGTGCATTATGATCACACAATTACCGTTTGCTCATTCATGCTATTATTTCTTTACGTATCCAGAGTAGTCTACGAACAACGAATGGCGATATTGTTTGTGCATGGCACCATATTTTGTCTGACTGAAGGTAATACTATCATCCGGTATTTACGTGGATAAACAATTTATTATAAACATAATTTCGCACGTATATAGTTTATAAGCTAGCATAACCTCATTTTTTTTGATTCAATAAAACAGGTGAAATTATCACTTCAAATCAAAATCACGCATTTATTTTTTCTCTCACGGACTTCTGGTTAAATGCCATTTCCTCAAACTAAAAATTGCTCAATAGTTCACATACGTTTACGTGTGGCTCATAAAACAGGGGATTAACAGGGATTATTAATTGTATGAGCATTACAGAGAGAATTGATACACGTAAATGAGTTCTTAAGCTTTTGGTAAGCTAGGTAGCTCGGGATGGCGACTAAGCTAAGCCTGCCATCCCCTGTCCGTAAGTCAAAAAAATATCTCAGTTGGTAAAGTCAAACACGAATGAATGTGCTACCCTCGATTTCTTACCTCTTTAACTGCTGAAACCTAAATGAAAGAATGAGCGACACGCTCTTTTATATTCGTGATCACCGTTTACACAGATACTTTGCCTACACCTGCGTTACAATCTCAATGCTTACTTGTACATGTGTTGTAATGGTTCTCTTAGGTATATCTCATATTAATGCTCGCTTATGTATGTCTTAGTAGATGCTTATTGCTTACAACTAAAACTATATGCCTATTGCTTATAGCTGAACCATGTGGCCATACATGTATGGAAAGTATTTCATAATCTATAACCGTTAATCCCTACATAACAAGAACAATTCAGTGCGCTAGCTTTTCCATATTGAAGTAACTGTTAATATACAAGCATGACAACAACTGTAAATATAGAAAATTCGAGATCATTAGCTATGTGTTTATACCTGTATTATATTGAAGTGTGTGTTAGTTAAACAACAAAACATTTCATATGCCATGCAGACGGAACTGTTAATAGACAAGTAAATTTTTATGTATATGATCTCGCCTAGAACACCGATAAGTGTAAACCACAAGACAGTTAGGTACCTTTGCATATGCGACTTAGACTTGGAATATATCTTTATATCTTAAATAATAAGAATAGTTCAATTAGCAAAACGTAGCTTATCAATAACTAGAAGC
The DNA here is from genome assembly GCA_000688715.1 of Glossina pallidipes. Lineage (NCBI taxonomy): Eukaryota > Metazoa > Arthropoda > Insecta > Diptera > Glossinidae > Glossina > Glossina pallidipes. The sequence goes on from KK500080.1 coordinate 79,229, forward strand.
AAAACAAGTGTATAAACGTATATGATGCCTACATATTGTAGTGGTTAATGTGACGTGCTAGCCCTAGACCGGTAGAGCGGTTCCCCTCCGCCCGTCGTGCCACTTTGCATACAAAACAAAAAAAAAAACAAAAATAAAAATAAATTTAATAGTTAAAAAAAAGGAATAAATAAGCAATCTCCCTATATAACGTAGTCCGTCCTGTATTCCGTCCGTCGGTCCTTCCTCTGTTCGTCGGTAACTGTCTAACGGTACCGCACTCCCCCCAACCTCGGTTGACAATCAAACTCTTTTAAATTGTCTTCCACTAACCTTCATTTGACCTTCATGTTTCCACTACTTCTCCCTCTCTTATTCGTTTGCCCTTGTTCAATGACATCGTCAGTCATCAATATTGCTCTTAAAGCTCAGATACCAAAACTGTTAAAACCCTTACTTCAGCTACTCTCTTAAAAACATTTCCAGTAAGCGATCAACAGGAGGAGCGAAAACAAAACAAAAAAGAGGAAAAGAAACTACCACCAAGAATTTTTCTTTCGCATGATTTTACTTTCTTTTGCTTGTTTTCTTTGCTTAGCTAGCGGCTAGTCGCTATTTGCAAAGAACCGCAAAATCATACAATATCTCATAACGGCATGCCGTCATTGAGACATTTTTGGTAAAAACAGACCGACAGAAACCCTACCTATACATATAACATGTTTATGAAGAAAATTTCAACATGTTTCCTTAGGAAAAGATAAGATACTATTGATAGGATGTTTATGGTCCGGGATATTTATGTTCGGCGATATTTGTGGCCCGGGATATTTATGTTGATAGGCACATATTTATACAAGCGTAAATGTATTGTTATAAACAAACTTATATGTTTCGAGGCATAGAAAATAATAAGAGTAATGTACGTACAAAGTATATTGCGTAGTCCTGAAACAATACAATTTTTTTCCCGACGCCAACACACCGACTGCTTTTAGGTTATACGAGTGAAAACTTATGCGGATGGATAGGCAAGGAGCCAAAACGCTTCCTTACAAACCCAAAGGTTTATATTTACTCTTAATTGCTAATTTTTTGTGAGGAACGTTTGTTCATAACAGCAGTTATATAAAAAATTTGAAATTTGAATTTGAGTGAAACTTATTTGAACTACATAGGACTATTTCTTGGCCCATACAAAAAGTCTTCATTTTTAATATTTTATGATGAAAATTAATTCATTTTAACGTTTGTGCAAAAAATGAACAGAAGGGAATTTGGGTCACATTAGTCAATTTTTTTTTTTTATCATTGTTCTCCATTTCAATGAAAGAAAGTTACGATACATTATGCTAGAAATGCACACGTTAGTTAACATTCCTCAAGTTAGTTCGACATTTAAAAAAAAAATTGTACATTTTGTTACCAATTTTTTTTTTTTACATATTTATTTTTTTTCTTCACAATTCACAATTTTAATGTCGGACACACTTTAATTTTCTAAAAGAAAAAAATTCATTTTCTAAAATATGGTGGGTAAGTAAGTAATTGAACTTTTTGTTTTACAGTAAACGAACATTTACTATTTATGAAAGCGCTTGGAAGTGTTTATGGAAAGGATATATATTCTTTTTAAAGCCAGCGGAAAAGGACCCAAATTTCATTAATCTGAAAAGAAAACATAGCCTAATCGGAATGGTAGCAAGCAACTGTAATATTTATATATTAGCAACTTCGTTTTATTTACATATATATATACACATTTCCTTAGATTTGTATTGAAGATCATACCAGTGTATTTCACATTTCTCGGATCTTCCCATGACTCGCATGTGTGCAGGCTTTCCGGTGAAAGAGCTTAGTTTGAAAACCGTTGGGTCGGGAGTGACAGCAACGCTTGCCTGCTCGGTAAGTGATAAAAGAAATTAAAGCGCCAAAAAACTACACCTTTCTAATTTTTTTCAGATGATAGTCAGTGGCATCTCACCGAAGTTTTGTTTTCCGATAAAAGGAAAACAAAAGGAAATCAGGAACATTATGGAAAGATTAATTGGTGTGTTTTGAACATATCTTCAAGCCGCGTAATGTGTGGTTTTGAGTTAACAAATTATGTTTGTTAAAAATGCAACCCCACATTACGTAGTTTGCTACGCTCGCGCAGAAACGGAGTTGACAGCGAGAGGTAATGTTTTGACATAGTTTGGTTTTTTGGCTTTGCTCGTTTTTCGGTAGTGGATATGGGAGAAGAGAAGAGAAGGCGAAAGATGAGATCGTTTTTCGAGGAGGTTAGAGACAGTGATAAGAGGTGAAAAGATTTTGTAAGTTAATTTGGTTCTGTGTGTGTAGAAAAGTTATAGTAGATTCCCTGTAAGTCTTTCCCCATGGGTGTCTTTGGTATTGGTGTAAAATGAGTTTCTAAACTGCCCGGCTGTTTCCGCCAAGGCGGTCAACTTCTTTTGGTGTTAATACAGAGATCGGCTAGAAGTTGTCCCTAGATAAACAATTTAGGCGGATAGAACGCCTGTGTTAATGTAGCGAATGAAACGCTTTGTTAAATTGTTAATTCATTACAATTGACTTTATTTAATTTAGGCATGGCTACAAAATGTCTTATTGCTAGCGTGACGGATTAGCGCGCCTAGCGTCGTGTAGCATAACGAAATGCAATTCTTACCTTGTTGAAGTCTGACAAAATTCTTGTTTCCTTTTGCAAATGAATACGTCTAAATACGCTCCAAATAAATTCAGGATAAATTTCCGCTTTATTAACTACGTAATAATTGTATATGATTGTAATGGAAAGATTGAGACAACCAGAGAAACTATCGAAAGGGGAAGCATGACAAATGATGCATGATTTGCGACAAAAATAAAAACAAGATAGGAGCAATCGCTTAAGAACAAAACGACATTTTGTTGCTTTGTCATTCAAACTTGATGAAGAAATGTTGTCGATATTATTCTGTTGAACAAAAGAAGCTTCAAATTTTTATTTGCCTAGAATGAAAAACATATATAATCCAAAACTGTATTTATTGTTATCTAAAAATGTGCAATATTTTAATAGAAAAACAGCACCGACATTCTAACCTATCTTGAGCTTTAGTTAATTACACTACAGCCATTGTCAGTAGCGTGTAGAGTGAACGACATTGTTAAATTTTATTAATCAAATATAGTATGGCAGCATAATTTATGCATAATCGGCATCATAATATATCATAATATGTCACAAGCATAACCGGCATTATCCGCAGTTATATATTATAATTACTCAAGCTGGTGTTACTCATACACACTGAAACATAGAACTTTTCTTCTAAAACCAATTACAAACTATAATTGAAAAAAACGTCGCTTGAAAGTGAAGAAATACGAAAGTGATAAGTACTTATTTCTATAAGAATTTCAATGATTCATTAGATGCCTATGACAGAAAGCTGTATTGTCGTATCTACGCGTGCAATTTTTTACATTTCAGTATTTACCTCTTTGTCAAACATAAGAACATATAAAAAGAAAAAAAAGAAAAATCCATTAATTAATTGGTTTGAACAACTAGCAAATCGTATGAAAATTTACAACTATGTTTATTACTTCCAATTTGGTTTTCTGTATTTCATATTTATTTATCTACACATATAAAAACATTAGATAAAAAACTGCTTATTACATCTTACTCAATATTTTGATAATTAAAACCGGAAGAAAAAAAAATGAACCTTAAATAAAGTAGTAGAGAGGGAGGATAGCTTAGGGGTCCTCGAACAACTTCGGGGTGTCTAATGGACATCATGGGCCAAAGGAGACCAATGAGTAGGGCGGGTAATGAAAGACACAAGGCTTAGAGTGTGCCTAGTGTGTGTCGGTAGAGTAGGTTTCATCCGTCCGCGTGTCCGTTAAAGGATAGGTACGTGATTTTCTTTTAGGTGTAAATGTCTGAGGTACATCCGAGAGCCAAAATATAAAAGCCGCCACATCTCAGTCGTAGGGCTTGTAACGTCCGCGAACAATTTAGGGTAGGGTATCTGTCGGTCTGTTTTTACCAAAAATATCTCAATAACGGCATGTCGTACGGTTCTTTGCAAAAAGCGGCTAGCCGCTAGCTATGCAAAGAAAACAAGCAAAAGAAAGTAAAATCATGCGAAAGAAAAATTCTTGGTGGTAGTTTCTTTTTCTCTTTTTTGTTTTGTTTTCGCTTTTCCTGTCGATCGCTCACTGGAAAGGTTTTTAAGAGAGTAGCTGAAGTAAGGGTTTTAAGAGTTTTGGTGTCTGAGCTTTAAGAGCAATATTACGGGGGATGACTGCCGATGTCATTGAACAAGGGCAAACGAATAAGAGAGGGAGAAGTAGTGGAAGCATGAAGGTCAAATGAAGGTGAGTGGAAGGCAATTTAAAAGAGTTTGATTGTCAACCGAGGTTAGCTAGAGCTGAGAAAAAGAGGAAGAAAAGTTTCGTTCTGCGAAAGGTTTCTAGAGGGGTCTGGTTTTGAAAGTGCAACAGAAAGGTTGTTTTAGGAAAATAGATCAACTTGAAAAAAAAGACAAAAAATTAAATGTATTAAAAATTTTGAAAAAAAAAATTAATCACCGTTCAAGCAAAACTCAAAGAGTAAAAATTTATTAAAAAAAGTTTCATAAGCGCTAGAAAAATAAAGTTTGGAAAATTTTGTCGAATATGCAGTTGAAAAAAAAAACCACAAAAATTCTCTGAAGAAATAATCAGTCAACAGACCGGGAAATAAGTTAAAGCAAAAACTAAGTAAAAGCTATGCGAGGTGTGTGTGTTTTTCATTTCGTGAAAATTCCCCCGTAGATTAATTAATTTGAAATTTGAAGAAGAAAATCATTTATGACAACAACAAATGCGGATAAAAATCTGATCATTAATAAAGGAGAGCTCAAAGCAACAAAGAAAAACATTCAAAATTGTAGAAAAGGAGAACTTTGTTAACTAGGCAATAACGATGTGTGTGCGTATTAGGAAAGTCAGGCGATTTGGAAATAAACGAGATGTAAAAGAAAAACATTTAAAAATTATAGAAATACAAGAATAGATTTAACTTCGGAAAACTGTTGTAAAAAGAAAAAAAAAACAGTAATAGAATAAGATTCAAAAATATTTCAATAATGGAAAAATTTGTACATATGTTGTATATATAGTAACACATGAATAAAATAAACTGTCATCGTATTAATACACAAATAAATATCGCTGCCATTGAAAGTATATAAGAGCAATAAAAAATTCTTTTTCTGCGCCTTTAATGTGTTAAAGAAAGAACAAAAAGATACTCCTGTGGGCAACGGTAATCAAGCTATGTAACAACTGTAACATGAGGAGATATGGAAGTCAAAGATATCGATCGACATTCAGAGAACAGTAACGCAACAGTTATATATGTATATAAATTATGTATATATCTACATATATAAGGCAATAATAGCCAGGTATGAATAAACATTAAGTAAAATATAGTGGAGGGTGGGGGGTGCGTGGCGGTGCACGCAGAGAAAGTAGGGGTACCGGTAGACAGTTACCGACGGACAAAGGAGGGACCAACGGACGGGATGCGGGACTGACAATTAAGCCACAGCAGGAAAAGTGAGGACCTTTTTTATTTTTGTAGTTTGAGTTTGTTTTATTTGTAATGAGGCACGACGGGCGGAGGGCAACCGCTACATCCCAAAGAAACTGGGAAGAGTCGCAAATATTCGTGCAGCGCTGCACCGCCTTTTGGTATGGAGGCACCTCAATAAAGTTGGATGAGGAACTGAGAGAGGGGCTCTCACAAATTTTATAAATATTATAAAAATCTTAAAACGACAAATAACTGTAATTCGCACCAAAATTTACATAAAAAGTAAATAAATATTGATAACATTGCTCTCTATTATGATCGAAAAAGATTTTTTATAAATATATACTGTGGCAATTAAATGTAAATTTCTTGTAAATCAATTAGGACGTTCGAATTCGTTTACTATTTTATGACCTAACAGAAATTCTACGTAATTTTCTTTTCATTTCATCTTGCATGCTTATGATACTTTACGTTTTCGTACAAAACACACATACATCAATTTGCTTTCATTTTGTGCGCCTTTCTGAGTTATTAGCACATTGTAATGAAAAATTTTACGGGAAGTATTTTAACGTTAGCGACAATGGTACCTGATTAGTTTCTTGGCGATAGTCGATTGTCTCCGAAACCAAACAAGGCGACAATCATCAACAATCGACAACCGCTTGTTTGCGTGATCTCAACCTTTACCGATGAAAACAACGTCAAAAAAATTAAAGATTCGTTGCTCAAAAATCGTTCATTACCAATTAGGGATATTACTCACGTCGTTGGCGTTTCGAAAGGATCAGTAAACAACATTTGAGAACATTTTTGGGTATGAAATGCGCCAATCTCGGTTTGTACCAAAAACAGTCAATTTCTGTATTGGTTCTTCAAGATAAAAATTATACATGCTCGTTTCTAAAATCGAGCAAACGATGGTTTAGTTAATTTGTAGCTCGATTTAAATTAGTTTCACTATTTGTGTGTCTGTTATGTTTCCATACTTCTTTATCTAGTAAAATTTGTAATTTCAAAGGACACTAGGACCTCATTCCAAATTGCTAATCGTGATTCAATGGAAGTTCATAAAAGAGCGGCTTATGAATCGCGTCACTTTTGTACAGCAGAATTTAGTGCAAGTTCATCCTTAATTTGGACTCTGAAGCCTCAATTTTGCTCTAGCCAATATTTAAGATAAGTTTCAGTTTCAAAAAAGATCACCTTGTGGATTTTGAGGTGAGAAGCACAATTCGTGCCGAAATTAAGTATAAGAGGCAAATATCCAGAACTTTACTCGTTAGACTCTAATCAATTTAAACGATATGCGGGAGCACCCGCATAAACAATACAATCCAGGACAATACGAAACAAGATTCCTAAATATAGATATTTATATAGAAACTTAAGCTATAAACTGTTCAATGTGAATTACGCAAAAAAATGCTGTCAGATTAAATAAATCCATTGATTTGAATAAAAGAAAAAGATTGTTGTGTTCTTTACGTTTGTCTTGTGAATAATTTACCGAGAATAAAAGCAGTAATGAGTTGTTAATTTGAAAAGAGGCGTCAGAAAAATTTACATGACATGCTTGAACATAAATCGATACGAGAATTTCAAGTACGTGACCATTAATGAGAAGAGCGGGATATTGTGTTTCATCCTGTGATTGCTCAGGTTCAGAATATGGTTGGGAACTCCAAAAATATTAATCTTGGGGAACTTTTTGGGCACTGAGCATTAAATACCGCCTCCTTTGCTTATAGTAAGTAAATTAACGCAGTTATTTACATTCTCTGTTGTGAATATACAGTTAGCATAAATTTATCGGTCGTTAAAAGTATTAATGAGTTTAAAACGTCGTTAACTTTTGCAAATAATTTTGTAATGATTTGAAAAATTTTCTTATATGAGTACTTGGAAACTCAAAACAAACTTGATTGCTAAATGATAGAAATGGAACTCAATTAAAACTTGAAGATCGGAAGTAAGCATCGATATATTAGTCAACACTAAATCCAAAAAAGGTGGCATAGATCTTCAAGAAGATGGAATATAAGCTGTTTGTTAGTAAAGAAAGAAGGTCGTGATTTCATTCAAAATGTAACCCCAAGAATTTGCCCTTCAGCTCATTTGAGGACATTGGGACATCAAGGAGATTGCACGTGAAACTCGTGGAGATCCAATTCTCTCTAAATTGAGTAAAACTATCCTTCAAGGAACTGTCAATAAATTTGAAGATAATGAATTTAAAGCTTTTTGAAACAAGCAAGTGGAGCTGTTAGTAGAATATGATAGTGCTATGTGCTGATATAGAACTATCATATCACAGAAATATCCAGAACAGTTGCTCGATCAATTTCATATTCACATCTCTGTATTGTAAAGACGTAAACGTGAGCAAGGTCAATAACATGGTGGACAAAAGCGGATAGAGAAATAAAATCAAGGGTACAAGCACATAAACGTTGCCAAGTGTTACGAAGCAGCACGGAGAAAAGTACACCATTCGCTTGCATGTCTTGTAATAAAATATGGAGCAGAATACACGGGTCCAATCAGTAACAATTACTTCTTATTGGTGGTTTACTCTTTTTCGAGATAGGTTCAAGTATTCCAAACAAAAAATGTTGCTTCAAGCTTTACAGTTACTCTTACTATTAAGTTGCATGTCCTTTTCTTAAGTTACGGTCTGCCAGAAATTATTGTTAGTAATAAAGACGACAACTTACGTCAAGCAAATTTCAAAAATTTTTGTCTATGAACACATACTCCTGGACATCCAGCAACCAATGGACAAACTGAAATCTTTGTGCAATCTGTGATGATGTAAGTAGAAGCTGGCTTTGTGTTTTCCGCTGCATGACTGGCTCAGGTACACTCACATTTTTTCTTTTCTCTTCTCCTCTTTTCCCTTTCCTTTTCTCTTTCCACATATATAAACGTATCATATCAAAAAGAAAGGAAATTTTTAAGACCAGAATAACTAAACCTGTCTGCGAGTCCCGTTGTCCGTTAGTATCGTTCTTTTGTCCGTTAGTCAATACCCATGGTCACTCTCTTATGCTCATATACACAAACACATATGTCCCGTCTTCACGGAACCTGTAGAATGGTTGGTTTGTCATTTCTTTTTCTTTATCAATAAAGAAAATATGAAATTTCTATTAATAATAATTTTTGTTTTAATTTCCTTTTTTGGTTTTTTTTTTTAACACCTAAAACTAGTTTCGGCGACATTTATATTTGCTTAATCAGATATGCAAACAAACAAGCAAATAATAGACATTAAACTAAAAGCTACATAAATATCAATGTATGAAAATCTGACAAAAACCTAAACACCATTTCTATGGTACCATTAGTCGATGACTCGATTGTAGACTCCTTAGGACTCCCAGCTCGATGATGAGCCACGTTTGCAGACAGCACTCAAGATTTCTCCTCCACCAAATATTGTAAAAAAGAATGTTGTGGAAGATGTGCCAATGCCAGCGGTACGATCGATAAGTAAATGTGATAAACTCCACTCACCATAAATAGCGACACAAAACGATACATTATCGGAAAACGTTCTACTACTGTAGCGTGATGGAGCAATTGAAAATATGGAGATTGTTTTGCAGTTTGCACGGAACTTTCATTTTTTTTAATCCTTCAAAATTCCCTGTTTGCGTTAAAATATTTTCACTTTTTTTTTATTCTTTTCCGAATGTGTTCGATCTAAATGCATATTTATTTACAGGTCGCGTTAAAACACGCGGTTAAAACGAAACGTAAATTAATTCAATTAAACTTTTTATACAAACTATGCATGGGATAAGAAAACAGTTAATACGCCTAATTTAATCGATTTCGAACACCAACCGACCACTCTCGATGGTCTCCTCTTTTGTTCTCCTCCTTATTCTTTCGATTACTTCAAGAAAATTTCTTTTTCTTTTTTTTCTTTTCTTACAATCATTTATAAATTTGCTCACGATTTATTTTTCTTACTCTTTAATGATCTTACCTATTTTTCCATTTTTCTTATTTTTAACTGCCTTTTTTTTTAAGGGAGAACTGTGGTCTTTCGTAAATTCAATTCATATATGTACTATGTACATGTGTTTATTAATAGCGTTTATTACTTTTATTGTTCAGACACTTGTTGATTTAATGCAATTTATTGCGTGCGTAAATAAATGTATATATTCATATTTATGGAACTTGTTTTATATAATTTAAGTACATTTGATTAATTAAACATTTTTCACAATTGCAAATCTCTATTTTATGTTGAAGACACCAGAACGATGGCGGAAATTTATATTCGGACCAATTCAGCAAATAGCTGCTACGTCCTTATTTCAATATTATGTTGCAAAATTCGTAAATTTTGCAACATTGTTTTTTTTTTTTTTTTCTTTCTTTTCCAAATTTTCATGTACAATTATTTACTTGAAACTTCAAACACTACTATCGCACACACAAAAAACTACCCTAAAGCTATACAGACGTACTTCAGACTCGACATTTGTCCTGTGTACGCAACGATGGTCAAGAGTTTACTGTAATGCATTTGGGCTTTCTTGAATATGCGCATTATATAATAACAGTGCGTTTTATGGCCTAAAATCCTTTCACCACAAGTACAATATTACTGGAATAATATTTTATGTGAGTGAACTCTTAACGAAACAACATAAGAAGTTAAATTTTAAATGAATTCTCTTTTCTGCTATAGTTCAAATCGTACAGTCCAGATTTCTCCCAAATCGATATATGATTTCGCTTCATCTTCTTATTGCTCAGACTTATTGTAATTGTAATTATTAGTTAACAATCTTTAAGATTTCCGAAATTTTCGATTTACATAAATCTTCATTTTGCAGTGCTTGTTTGCTAATTCGTTGCGCAAATATCCCATTTATCCATTGAGCAGAAATGGTTGTCTGTTTTGTAAACATTTATTTTGTTAATAAAGTGGAAAAACTATACAAAATTAGTTATATATTGTATATTAATTATACTAATGATATCGGCGACATGAATTTCAACGGAACGCTTTCTCTCTATACATTGTGCAAGTGTTTTTTCTGACGAATTTCAACGGAACGCTTTCTCTCTATACAACGGTGTTTTGGTGGTAATATCAGTGAATGAAACGTGGTAGCAGATACCTTTAATGACGTGGCAGGCTGCGTTGTTTTACTTATATTTTACTAATAATATTTGCACCAAATCGTTGCATATTACGTTATGTGTTTTGTTCTATATCATATCTAGCAACGACATTCGAGAACAATACCACCAATCCAAGCAAAACTTAGAAAGATATAACATGCATGTCACACACGCATATATGCGTTCAACTTTTTAGATCAGTTTCCAACTTTACACTTCACTGTACTTACTAAATCTGCACAGATGAATTTTTTAGTCCCATATATACAGGTGATGTAAGTATGTGCAGGTAACATCGCTTCATACAGAATGCTCGTTACTGATTTTTAATCGTTGTACTAGATAGTTGTACTAGATAGTAGCTGTACAAAGTGTCACATAGCTATGAAATGACTCACTACTAATGTACATTCCGGATCGGTATATGAATGTAAAAATGGATTTTCCCACGGATTTCATCGATGGTAATAATAATGAAAGTAATCTACCACATAAAATAAGTTTTTTGTGCGCCTAATGGTTTTAAAACAACACATCATATTAATAATAAGTATAGCAACGCACTAAATGTAAAATTCTTACTTGAAGACTTGGAAAGCCCAGGGTACTAAGTATACCAAATAATAAGCAAGAGATTAAGAAGAATTGTCGTATAAAGTTCCAAGGAGCAGCTGTACAATAACACTTTAAGAGGCATTCACTATTGGCCGTGGAAAAAATTTTCCCCAGCCTTTTTTATATTCACTCCGATAGCCAAGATGCATTTTAATTTAATCGACTTTTATAATCGAGCAAAGGATAGAATTGCTTGATGGTGGTTGTTGATATTGAGATAATAACGATGGAGAATTTTGCTGGAAGGATTGATTTAACAAAGCTAAATTACTAGTTTTCATACGGACTATTGTTGTGTTTGTCATATTTCCCAGAACTGAAAAACATGGTGCCTTGCAAGGCATTGAGGAAAGGCTATTACTGATTTCACATTGGTCAAGAAGGCGGAGTAACTCGTTGGTGTCGGGTCCCCCATTGATTTTCTGAGTATGATTTTCTTCGTTCTTGGAAAACAAAGCTAATGCAGTGGTTAAATCCCATATTTGAATGTTGCCATTGCAATATCCGGTCAATATAAAGCGTGATCCTATAAGCGATGACACTTCACATTCATGCACGCATCCATCCATCTACAGATTTAATTACACAAACACGATCACCGTTTGAAGCCAAACGTAAATATAGTTGATCTGTCTGCGGAACTACCTTTTGTACAAATGTTTGCTCGTCATAGTCACCATATGGACCGAAATCATTACCAGCAGCATAGCTGTAATTCGAATCGGTCGCCTCCAGAGACACAATTTTGAAAGAAGCCTCGGGCGTGGAGCCCGGTCGTGTTGACAACATTCCTCGAAATCGCGTAAGACTCCAAGTGCGTACTTGATGACGTTCGTTACATACTGAAACCAAATATTTCTCAGACAACATCACTTTTGTGACTTGACTCTGATGTGCCGAGAAAGTCTCAAAAAGACGCAGGCCATGTCCAGCCGTTTCGCGTTGTTGTACAGTGATACGTATAATACCACTTTTAGTGCCATATGCTATTTCAATGTAGTTGCCACAAATACCTATGTGATTATCAAAAGCAAGAAATAATCCCTTTTTAGCGATGATAAGGTAAAGGTATACTTACTTGATGTCTTCGGTGTTAGATACACGGATGTAGCAGTAATTGAATCGAAATTGGGATGTTTATACAATTCAGTGACGATTAAATCATTACCTTTCATGCGTAGGGGAAATTTTTGCACATCTTTAGATTTCATTAGAAAAAACCAATATTAGCATTTTTTTCAAGTTTCTTTAAAGATGACTTAAAACATTTACCAATGTAGGAAGTTCTTGCATCCCAGCAACAGAAACGAACCGGATGAATCAAAAGATAAGACTGGTACCAAATCTTGCTGTGTCATCGCATGCCAAACGCCGATTTTAGCAGAAGATGACAATGCCACTAACTGGCTCCCTATAAAGAATAAAAACTCTACTCGTACATTTAGATTAAAAATTCCGATATCGGTTTTATTGCCCCCCTCTTGCTTGGTATTGGCTCAGCCGTAGACATGTTTACCTTGGAGTTGGTAGCAATTCGTTCGATAGTGGCATCTATGTATGGTGAAGTAAGCACTAATTGCCAACCAATGGAATCTTTGAGACGATAACAGGCAACAAAATGTGCATAAGCCACTGCAAACCAATTCTGATGAGCTTTAACTATCTCCACTCTTAGCGGATCGATCCTGTTGGAACTTAACGTGGGCGAAAATACTAAATTGATATCATTACGTATAAGTTTATTCAAATCGGCTGACGAATTACGCGAATGTCGCACAAAATCTAAAGAAGGGTTTCGTGAGTATTCTCCACGATTGTTAGACCAGCAACGGTAGTCTTGACTAGTGGAATTACCATAACCTAAACGTAAGTCGCAGGAAGAATAGCGCGAATGAGAGGATTGTCGATTCGAAATATTTGAAGGTTCTGCTACGCGGACCATAGAACCAAGACCAGGACGGGCATTGGATCTATTTGATGCGGACGCGAACGATGTTGAAAGCACACTGCTGTTGTTGTTGTTGGGCTCCTCTAACAATACGATATTGTACCATATGAGTATTAGGATCCAAATGAGCTAAAGCTGCCTTCTGACAATTGGCCCATTCAGTTATATCGTAGACTTTTCCTTCCATTAAAGCTAAATACTGCCAAAGTAGGCCCATCATTCTAATCTCCGCCCAGATATCTCTCTGTAAAGTTAAAAATCAAATAATACTCAATTATTATTAACAAAGTTAGGCAAAAACTCACTTCCCTGGCGGAGTGCTTTATCTTTGAGGAAGCACATTCGCGAGGGGCATAATGCGGGCGATCAGCTAAATTGCGTGGATGACGCAGATCGCAAGTGCTACACCTGGTTGAAGAAAAATAATATTAAAATTACCAAATATACCGTGTGTAACAATGATTGCCTTTTAAATGCCTTAAGCTTAAATATGAAATACGTAGATCATTTTCTAACGAAATACCAAAACTATTGTCTCTAATGCGTGAATGCATAATGTTACTGGAAGAAGAGTCTCTTAATACAGAAGATCAATTTTGGCATGTTTTGCAAAGCACTTTGCAGAAATCACAGTATATTTTGACAGATGTTTGTATATAAAATAGCCTTTAGGAGGAAATCATGTTCGACCTCATTTAAATGCAAATGCGTTTTAACAGAAAACCTTACCTTTCAACAGGCAACTACGAGCAGATGATTAATTTTGTTTTTCTTTTTCTTTACTTCATGTCTTATTGTATGCCAAACTTTATCTATTTACATATGCCTGCGATATCTATCACATAATTTCAATATCGGATTCTTGAAATTCTATCAAAACGACTACCCCTAATACGCGTGGTTTGCGTATGTCGTATTCAACTTGCAATCTTAACGTCTCACTATTTTTTTGTTCGCCATTTTTTTTTGCATATCTTCCCTTTATATACTTCGTATTAGTTTTTATTAATAGTAGCATAAGATTTACTTCTAAGAGTTAATTAAATTCACCTGACTGATTTTAACTGAATTTCAAGTGTAAATAAATAAATGAATAACAGGGTGAAACATTTGGTGTTGCAACTTTAACTAATACGTAATTTCCTATTGTTTTAATTGAGGATAAGTAGGAAGAAAATATCAGATTTTTTTTTAGTTTCCTTGTGATAATCATGTTGTAAGGAAGCATTTTGCTTCCTTAAATCCGTCTGTGCAAATGTCTGCCCTTAGACCCCAAAAACAGTCAGTCTGAATTGTCGCTCCGCACGACAGAATGAATACTCTTACATATCCGTTCTCCTTACGTCAGCTACGATCATCCTTCTCCCGCACAAGTGATAAGTATTACTTTGTTTCCTTATATACATACATACTGTAGTGTGATCGCATATCGGTATATGCATCCACTTTGAAGTGCGCAAAGTAGCAAAAGAGAAAATAAATATAGTCGCAATTCAACTGGCTGAGAATTGCATTACGAAATGCAATACGATGCTAGGCGCTCTAATTAATTAGTGTTTACGATAGCATTAAATCATCTGTAGAATTAAGTATAAATAGCACATGTTTCTCAATAAATTTTTAATTGTTGCCATAAAGCAATTCAAAACGTTTAATTCGCTATTTAATAACAGGCGTTCAACCCGCCTTAAGTTAAGATTTAGGGACCGTCTCATGCCGAGCTGCATTGGCAATTTAAGAGACGGAAAGACTTGGCGTTCCGAAGCCGAGCAGCTTAGGGAACCACCAACGACTCTCTGTCGTACACGGCAGAACTCTAAACAAAATTTATTACAATACGTACGTACACACAAACATACATTTAATCAATCATTGAATAGAATACTATTGTACCTATGGAAAATAAAGCATAAGCGCATTAGATTTTACAAAAAAAAAAACAAAATACATATGCTACATAAATGTTCTCAAAGTGATAGGCACACGCTCTATTATTGTAACCATATAAGCATACGCTATTGTAAATAGACAACTATGCCCACTCATACTATGGCATTGTAAAAACCCAACCATATAAGCATACGCTATTGTAAATACACAACTATATAAACTATATCGCTGTAAATACGCAACTTTATAAGCTACTTAAGAATATACCAAAATGCATGAAACATACCTAACGGGTAACCCTGTACAAGAGGCATACTAGCCATAGAATAAGTAGAAACATAGGAATGCAAACGCGCATCGCAATAAGGAAAAAAAGCAGGTAGATGTAAATATCATGCATAAGCATATGAAGGCATAGATCCTATAAAATGTATTCGTAAACACAAACAAACATGTTCGACCAGACAAGTGCGATCAAACCTAAGCTGGCACGTGTAAGAATAGGTATATAAGAATAATATTGTAATAACGGGATAGCGTTGGCGGCCGCAACTATAAAAGATCGTGTCGTAACACGGTCAGGTTTCAATTGTGTCACAGCCGCCGTCGAGTAACCCGCGAAATCGAAAGTGAAGTAGAACAAACGCGTGCGAAAAGATTTTAAATATATCAACAAGGAAGGTCGGACCACCAAGCTGGTTTTTCCCTCCTACCGCTCTGAAAAAGTTCACATTGTAATTTCCTCAAAAATAAAACATCAAGAACAAACCCGAAGGTCCAATTCATCTTTTGATTACAAATTCCCTTGGAACGGACTCTGGAGTGGCTGAGTTATACCCTGCACAAGAAAACCCGTTACAATGTTTTTAGTCGTTATTCGATAATAAAAGTAAAAACACAACTTTATTGGTCCTTACAGCAGCGTTGAAGACTTGCCAAAAAAGTTCGTGAAAAACAAACCAAAAAAAAAAAATAATAAAAGATTTTTCCACTAATAAGAAAGCATGTTGTCTTTTCAGCAGCAAAAACAAAGTGTAACATAAAGTTGTCTACGATTTGACATCGTTTGCTGTATGCTTTGTGTAATATAATCTACATTATGAACGTCAAAAAGGCCAAAAGGTGCTAATAGATAGATGCAGGTGTCTTTGATAAACTAATTTTAAAGTAATGGAATAGGGGTGGGGTTCAATTTTTATCCACATACCGTCACACTAAAGAAATACACGCGTTCGAATTAACTCAAAAATTTAATAACTACAAAAAAAAATAAGAAAAAAAAGGTATAACTTTTTTTTAATAACGATCCAAATTAGGGAATGTGAAGCAATGTGTATATTTTCAGCACAATATATCGTAATTTCGTTTTAGGCTCGTTCATTGAAGAGAACAACAGTGAGAATCGCGCCGGAGAAAGAAGGACGAGAGAAGAAACCTTTGCGGCGTGCTTCCGTTCCCCTAGCGCAACCTCTAAACGAGTAATGGAGTTGTTCCTAATATTTACAAACGACTTTTAAATAATTTTTATTGCGTTATGTATATTTATGCAAAACTTCACGCTCCAAAAGCTAGTTTTCATTACTTCATAGGAAAAAGATAGGTGTGAGTGGCGGTGTGAGGAGTATATATATAACACCACGACTTTGAAGTTTTTGGCTTCAGGAGGATGGTCTGTAAGCATCGCTCAAAGCGAAATTTTTTTCTTTTTCTCACTATGTGCACCTCTACGATGAATTTGAATTAACTTCTTTTACCGTCCTGACGGTTTATAAGGAGTACCATTTTTTCAGCACAGAGTTGTTTTTAATAAATGTGAAATTTGTCTCTGAATCTAAACAAAATCTATCTTCTATAGTGTATCTTTCTTTGAAAATCCATACATTTGTGTCTGAAAGTGTCCAAAATCCACACATTTGTGTCTGAAAATTACCAAAATGCATACATATTTTAATAAAAGTAAACAAAAGTTCAGAAAAATTCTCCCCGCAACATTTTTATTTTGTTTATGTTTCTATGGCACGTGCTTCATCCTGCTATATGCAATTTTTTACTAAAATTTTTTACTATCTGTAACATATCAGATTCAGTTGGTTAAATTAATATTCTTTATTGTCTATAAAAACCAAATAAAACGAAAATTTGAAAATTCATCAAATATCAATTTATTTATTTATTTATTTATTTATTTATTGGACTTGAACATTTTTCAAAGTTTGGGCGAGTATCTGACCTTTGCCTGGTACATGCAGGAGAGAGCCTTTGAAGCAACTCATTATTGGGTTGTTCGGTCTAGATTGACATCAAAGTCAGCTACTATTTCATCTACAGTTATTGATTTCACTGTTGGCGGCAGAAGCACGAGAATTGTTTAACTAGAATGGATAGAAGAAAAGTTTAGACACCCACAAAGAATGTGCCTTTGTCCGCAATTGCAGATTGTGGAAGAATACTTCTCTAAGATCCATTGGCGAGTTGCAATTGTTTGGCCGAGGCAAATTCTCGAAAAGGCTTTGATCTTGATTTTCTCAATATTTTTTGGATGTAATGGTAAAATTAGTTGAGGGTTAATTGAAGAGTAGTGTTGACGATATTATTATAGATTTCCTTCCATAATTTTCTCTTTCATTTTTCTTCCAATGTATCTTTGAAGGTCCAAATTTTCCATGACTTCCGTAATTAGAGGTGCAGAAACAGCATACTTCGCAGTTCGATCGGCTTGCTCATTTCTCAATAAATTGATATCAGCATTTTAATTTTATCGCCGCATGTTGTAATGATATTCCTTAATTTGGTTATGGCGTTTCATCTCGAAGTTGAAGGATTCCGAATAGCTTTTAATACACACAAACTATTAGTAGCACTGATGGTTTTGAGTTTATCTTTATAGGAAAGGTTCGCAGCGTGAAGGATAGTTCTAGCTTCGGTTGTGAAAGTTGAAGGACTTTCGTGAAATATGTAATTAACAAGAACCTGTCCTGAAGCATCTACCACGGCACAAGCAGGTACCAGACCCAAGGATTTAGAGCCATTCGTAAACAAAAGATTCCAACCGTCACGTAGGACTGAAGACATAGTTTGGAGTGTCTTCTTTCTTGTAAATAGACAGCGAAATGTCCAAAGAGTAGTCTTTCAAAACCCATTTAACCCGCAGATCGACTGCAATCGTGCCAGCGATGAACAATACAGTGTTTAATGACACCATGCGATATGCGGAGCAAACTCTTAAAGTACAGAGTCGATATTCTACTTTAAGGCCTTTTGAATATGATAATACCTCGAGTACCTTTTGACAAGTGGAGGAGCTACATAATATAGTTGCTGCTGTCACCTCAGCCATCACCTCTCTGCAGCCTTACTTAGGACCTCGCGTGATTGGTTACAGTCGCTCTAACATATTTGTTACTTCCACTGCTCTTTCATTAGTGCTTTGGGGGTACTTTTTATATGTTAGTCTGCAATCGATCGTGATTGTCGTATCGCCAACCTTGAATGTGATCTTTCGCAACCTCTTCCTTGAGGTTGTTAACACCGCGTCTTTTCTTTAGCAAGTTTAGAATCCATTGAGTGAAGCCAGCTGTTGACTATTTTGGTCGCGTTATATGCAAATAATAATAATTGTGGAGACGCCTCCTAGAATCTTTGCTACGACTGTTATTGCAATATCGTTAGCAAAATCCGCTATTGGGACTCCATTTGGAAGGGTAAATCTCATTATGTTGTCGCACATAATATTGCACAATATGAGGCCTGGAAGTGAACCGTGAGGTACTCCTTTAGCATCCAATCGTTCTCTGCACCCTTTCTCCATTTTATAATGGAATTTCCTTCCACGATGTTAATAAAATAGTGCGTTACTCTTTTTTCCTGAAGGGCAACTATTATGCAATGCCAATTTGTCAAATTGAACGCATTTTTAATATTCAGTGTTATAATATTGGTGCCTCCAGATCGGCGCTTCCTGAAACTAAATTGGCAAGCTGCTTGAGCTTTTCAGCGATTTTTCTACTACTACGGTTACTAATTACCTTCTCGTAAACTTTGTTTATTGTGCCCAATAGGCGAAAAGGTCGGCATTCTCTTGGTTTACGCGGTGGCTTATTCGGTTTCAGCACCAGCACAAGCGTTCGTCCATTTGCTACAGTCGCCCGGACACGTCTATGCAAAATGGTTGCATTCGCCTTTCGAAGTCAGCTTGATTTGTACTCGGCGGTAAATAGCAACTATAAAGATAAATCATACAAGGTGTACGACTCACTCAGGGCTACTATGTCAATTGTTATGGAGCACATCTTACGCTGCCCGACATTGATTTATATTTAGTTGCATCAAGTTGCATCAGCACTGCCGCGTGTATTTATTGGGCAGTTTCTACCGGAAAGGATATGGTTAAGAGGCTTACATTGTTCTTTACATATATCACAACGGGGCCTCCGCTAGCGCAGTCACTTGCTCGGTAGCCTCTTTGCTACAATTGAGACAGCACTTGCTTCTATCTTTTTTTTTTTTTTTTCTTCTATCCTTTGCAAATCCTATACATGTGGCCTTCGAAATACTTATTGCATTTCTGGAATCTACAGTTTTCTCTAATCCCGTTTACTTTAATTTTCCCTGCGTCAAGTATCACTTTAGCGCTTTTTATTGGCACTGACAAGTGTAATATGAGGTTTTAGATTAGCAATTTTGTTTGATTTCCTTTTTTCTTAAGAAAGAATGCAACCATGCATTTTTGGTTGGTCTTGATTTTCGGAAAAGAGAATTACTCACAAAAAATATAAGCAAAGAAACAAGATCGAATCGATTAACAACAAAACACCATTTCTTCTTCTTCTATTGTGCAACAAATTAACAACCGAAAATTCGCTGGGATGTGTAAACGCCATTTATTGCTTTGTTGTCAAAAACTCGATGTAAAATTTTTTTTGTTTCTCGATATTGAGAGAAGAAAAAGCGATCGATATTTTGAAAGAAAAAAACTTGAAATTTGGCCTACACCGAAAAGTAAATATAATCTGAAAATTAAATTTAATGTCATATTAAAAGGTAGCACATATTAATAGAAAAGTAGTAAATAAATTTCCACCTATTGTGAGTTTTACTCAAGTGCACTACAGCTATTCTTTGTAGTTGCATCTTATTTAAACGACGTGCTCAAGTTTTTCTTCGTTATGGTAGGCTAATAGAAACTTGAACGTACTTACGGAAGCTGAAAAATAAAGGGATTAGAAAAAGAAATTTCGTCGAAAGTGAAACAGAAGAAAGTGAGAAAGAAGAACAGAAAAAGTGTACATTAAGAAAGAGTAAAACAAATTTTGTTAATAATTAATTCGTAAACAAACATCTATGAATCCCGCCTTAGTAAAGAATAGACTAAAACAAAAATAAACTAATTCCTAAGATCTGAAACAATTAGCGAAGAAACATTTTTTATTACTCTATGCGGTATTGAGATATATGCAAAAAGACAGCATTAATCATAAAAATTTTAAATTACAAAAGGAACTGCAAAAATGTCGCTTCTATAAATGAGACCTAAATTGGATGATGCTTTTAAACACAAAGTATACGACGAATTGTGCGCCAAGTGGTTGTAAAGAAAAGTGGACAATTTGGACGATGCCGACCAATGTGTTCATGAAAGAGCCGACACTATCAAGATAAGAATGCGCGAATAAATGGTTGCTATTAAGTTACCAAAGATTATTAAGACGTTGAATTTGATATGTCAATTACCTGTACTAATTTACGTTTATTTTTATGTTTCTACCGCCTTCGGAATTGTGATGGTGTATACAGTTTGGATTTTATTTGTGCCGCCTGGCTAACCCAGTTACACGCACAAAAAATAAAATAAATTTTATGTATATAAAAATGATAAATCGTCCGTTAGTTGTGTTCTTTTGTCCGTTAATTTGCACCTTTGTATCTCTTGGTCCGTTAAGTCATTGTCTATGGCTACATTCCTACGCACACACGCACAAACACTTATATTTCATCGTCTTGAAAACTTTTATATATTTAGCTCATGATAGTTTTACTCTTTTTTTTCTATTACTACTTCTTAAAACTAATGTGATTTATTTTTTACTTTTTGTGGATGTTGATATAATTCTTACTTGCTGTGGTCCATCATCTCATAGCTTTCCCTTCGTAGTGCCGTCTCGTATTGCCTTCCAATGCCAATTAACGCAATCTTTTGGTTCCTTGCATTTTATAAACCCTCTCATATGTTTTCTTTCGGATTAAGCCACATCGACATCAATATTTTCAGGTTCTTCTTCTTATGTATGTATTCCAGTTTTTAGAAATTCACTGATTTTAGTTATAATGTGCTTTTATTACGTTTAAGTGTCAACATAAGAAATTTTTAATTATACATTCTTAGTAGGTCTAAGTTTTAATTACTATTTATTGTAAGACGTTTGTTTAGTTCAATTCGAGAATTAATTTTCAGTTTTAATGATACGTTTTTACTTAGGCTTAAGTTTTAATTTCCAATAATGTGTTTTCACTTAGGGTTGAGTTTTAAGGTCAATTTTTCACAACATTTTCTTTCATTCTTTCTTTCTGATGTTTCAAATTTTAAAAACAAAATATATGTAAAATCATTTTTTCGCACTACATTCATTCTACTAACTTATACGACTTTATTTACAAGTGAAGTTAATGTATTAAAATTCACTTTAACTTTTGATGGTTATTTTGTCAATTTTACATTAAGCAACACTCTGACTACTCTTGTTGATCCCCTCTTTCGTTCTCATCTTCAAGCTAATTTTATTGGCAAAATCTAGCCTTATGCTATACAGACGGACTTCGGACTTTTTTCTCTTTTCATAATTCTCTCTCTAAATAGTGCTACTGCGTGAGCGGAGAATTATGACAGCAGTTCTTAGTTAACGGAATTCTGTATTTATGAATAACTCTACTCTATTTTTGAAGAACAGCGACAAACACGACTGCCGAAAACCCCCTACACACATTTACACGGACGTTACAAAACTTCTCAAAACGTCTGTTCTTGCAAAAAGAAAAGAAAATCTTTCTGGTGATATAGACAGAACCACTCAACAATTCTTAATTCACTAGCGTAACACAACTCATTGCGCAACAGGAGGATTTTGGAAGATCGTTGAGAACTCGCTTCAGTAATCTAAAATCTCCAGCCACAAAAAGCAAATTAAAAGAACAACAGTGTAAATACATGAAGAATCGTAGAAAGAAATGAAACATTGAGATTGCAGAGGGTTAATAGGTTCTTTTTCCAGACTATAGAAATCTCAACAAGCCTAGCTGATTGGAAGCCATTACAAAGCAACAGCTTGAACCTAGATCATATTTCTGCACATTAAGTCACTATAACAAAGAAATAAAACATCCTTTAAATAAAGTACTAAATAACAGGAATCAACAAGACAACAATCGCCGAGAAGAAGCGACTCATGGCGGACGACTGCTATGTCGACTATGACAAACAGTTGCAACAAGGACCGTTTCTACAACTACGCACCTGGGGACATTTAAGGCCCAGAACACATGGTGAAGTTAGCAGAATTCACATTAAATAAAATTTTTCTTTATAAGAAGTGTGATATACATTATCAGCCTAAGGCGTGTCAGATATGTGAATATGGCAATGCTTCCACAGACAATTGTGCGCGACAGACAATTGTTGTGAGACGGGAAGGGGCTTTACGGCATGCTTTCAATACTCTGTCTAAATATGAGTAAATTTTCTGGAAATATTTATGATACCTGTACGTATTTATTTATACATTTCCATGTAGATTTCTGCAAAAGTGTCGACTTGCGAAAGAAGACGTATATGTTACAACCTTTTGGCCAAGCGATGCTTTAAGGACAATATACATGCCGCTAATGATCAGTTTTGTTTTTTAAATAAACTAATGTATTTCATAATTAAAATAAATAAATGCATATATTAAATGCATAAATAACAAATGAAAAAAATTTTAAATTAACAAAAAATTTAGAATGGAAGCATAAAGGGTTTAGCAAAGTTTCTCGTCATCACCCTTGACACTGCTTGAGATCTAACGGAGGAAATCGAGCTTTTACGTTTTTAGTTTCAGTATCTTGGCCTTGAATTCTTGCACGATCCCTTTCTTTCCACCATATTTCATTATTGATTTGCTTCTGAAACAAATAGCGCTTGTCCAACGACACTTTTCTTGGCCTTCATTTTGTCAGCTATACTTAACAAATACAAGTTCAACCATTACGTGTAATTACTTGCGCTTTTTAGCTGCACTCGGCATGTCGTCCTCAGGCGGTAAACCTTTGGACAACTTAGCAGTAAATAAAGGAACGGTTTCTAGACGTCTACATGCGATGAGAAAGACCTAAAAGGAGGGGAAATGATTACCTTACGAATTGAATCAAAGTGCCATTTCGAACCGTTTCAACTTCGCGATTTTATTGCTTGCATGCAAAAACGGCGAACGGCGGTAAAAAGTAATTCTACTATGAAAATCTTAAGTCATTGGTTAATCCTGGAGAGCCGTCCATTGAAGCAAAATATTCCTGATTATAAGGTTTTGTTGCGCAAGGATCAGCGAGGTATAGTATATTACTAAACCGAATGAAACTATCACTGTAGATGTCTACTGACGTCAACTGAACAAATTGGCCGACGTATTGTTGGAAAAGGACCAACAACTGTAGAAAATGAATTCGGCAGGAGAGTGTGATAGAAAAAAGAAAAAAACACTTTACTTAAACTACAAAAAAAAAAAAAATTTTGAATCAAGTATTTTTTTTTTTTTTGAAAAAAAAAAGAAAAAAAAAAAGGAGGAAAGAAATGTAATTTTTTGGAGTGAGTCAATATTTGGATTTCGTGCAGTTTGTTAAAAATGGAAATAATTAAAAACTGAAGTTTAAAAAAAAAAAAAAAACAAAAATGTATATAATAGTGTGAAATTTTATGGAAATTGTAAAAGTTTGCGCGTCTTTGAAATCAATCAGATAGCGAAAGAACAATTTGGAGAGATTTTGGTTTTTTTTTGAGGTTGAGGAACGAATAAGTGCAGATAACTGCAAAGATCATAAAAAAATTATCGAATAAAATTTCC